>VZRF01000174.1:157762-273662 GCA_013396875.1 Vireo altiloquus
AGAGGAGAGGAGAGGAGAGGAGAGGAGAGGAGAGATGATGAGTGCACAACTCAGAACTTTATGAATAGTTTGCAGTTAGCCTTAGGATGATAAGCACAAATGTGCTTTTACGGTCATTTAATAACTCTGGTCAGTGTGGACAGGCCTTCACAGTAAGCATTTCCTGTACTGCACTTAGCAACTTTACATGGAGCTACATTCCATCTGAGACCAGGAAGGCAATGGACCATCAGGACTACTGTTTATCATTCATGTAGGTGCACAGTGCATGCATATGTTCAGAACTCATTTGTGGATAATAATGGGGATGGTGTGAATATGCATTTATTAATTTGCTTTGTGTTTTCTATTTTGTGTGATTGAGTCAGTATGCATCAGGGAAACAGTATAAGTGATATTACAGCTGACAAAAAACAGTTTCACAGTCAAGACTTTTTTTGAAGTCTGTGTTTTATTGGTTTCAGATTTTTTTTTTTAAACCAGATATGTCTGGATTGGAATGTGAATTTGTTCTCTCTCTCTCTCTCTCTCTCTCTCTCTCTCTCTCTCTCCCCTCCCCCTCCCCCTTTCTTTCTCTTTTCTCCTCTCCTCTCTCTCTCTCTTTTGTGATCTCAATTTAGCAAAAGATTAGAAAGCTGATCTTATCACAAGGTAAGCTCAGCCTTCCTAAGTGCAGTGTGGGGATATGCATAATTACACTTCTATGCCTCAAAAAAGCAATGGTGCTATATTGCTTGTGTGAAAGGAGTATTTCCCATGTGGGACAAAAGCAAGAAATACTCTCCACTTTTTCCACCCTTGCCCATACCTCTCAACTGTCTCTTTTTAGGATAGAAATCCTCTATTCTAGACCGCCCCCTTACTGGAATAATTGCATCCCAAGCACAGACAATTCAATTAAACTACATTTCAGTATCAGTTTTATGTCAGAGAACAGCTACCTGCATTTGCAGGTGAGTGGGACAGATCAGTTCTATTGCTGTTTGTTTATTCCCTTAAGTTATGTGCAACAGATAAATGAATCACAAAGTAAGTGTTAGAAAATTACAGATATTTACATCACAGCAATTTAATCTTCCTACATTTGCATTTGCTTTATTTATTTGCATTGTATTGCTGTACCATGTTTTGGACTTCAGTTGGTTGAGAGGTATGTTTCAAAGGGTTTCTTAAAATAAAAGCTTCCAATAAGGAAATACTGCTAATAGCTATTGTTCCTCTTCTCCCTTTTTTGTTAATGTAGGACCTGAATGTCTGTAAAATATTTGATCATTGTTATGTCTTCCCATGCCAATTTTATACCTAGTGCTTTTTTGCAAATTAAGCTATTCCTATGTTAAAATTCTCTCTTTCTCTCTCTCTTTTCCCACCCTTCTCCCGCTTCCCCCCCGCCTCTTCTTTTCCCTCCTACATTTGGGCTCTGATCTGCAATTTATAATGGGCAGACAGACTGGTGAGTCTGCATGTTGTAAATTGCGGGTTTGGGTCCTTAGCTTGCAAAGAATGTTATGCAGTAGAACTTCGCTAATTCTTTTTTTGCTGATTCAAAAATCAAGTCACCCTCCAAAGAAACTGAATATTTGTCATTTCCTCAGCAATGCTGCACATTCTGAAAACTGAACACTAAAGTTTTCTATTACTGAAAACTTTACACTAATTTCTTATACTTAAGCACTTCAGCAAAATGAGCATGTTCTGTGGTCAGAGGTCTTTGTTGTCTGTCATGTTTGTTGGTTGCATCATTAATTCAGAAAATGCAGTTTTTCAAAGAGGGTTTCCTGACACTACTGCAAATCAGTGAGGTTCTACTGCAATGGATGAATAAAGCCAATGCCAAAAGTGGAGAGTAGAATGCAGTATTTCAAATAATAGGCTATTTTACACATTTACTAACCCAAAGGCTTACATTGTTTGCAAATGTAGAGCTTTATTTCTTGAGAGCAAAGGCCCAGATCCTGTAACACACTTGAGAGTATTTCAGTTTGTATCTCTCGGGATCTGATCCAAAACCCACTTCCATCAGTGACAGTTTTCCCATTGTCTGGTATATTTGCAGTAACTTCAGCAGATACCTAAACCAAACCCACGCTTAAGTTTTTTGATTGATTTGGGGCAAAATTATCACTGCCATTAATAGGATTTTTTTACTGGACATTACACTGTTTGAGTCAATCAGCACTGCATACAGGCAGTACAGGGAAAACGGCAGGGAGGAGTGGCAGTGACAACCTAGAAGGATGAAACCACCAACTTTAGCTAAGATTTTTAGAAACATACATGCAGATTTCAAAGACTTGTTCTCTTAAACCCTTCAAGTCTTCTCCAGTTTGGTTTCGCCTGATTCTGAATCCCTTTATGTGAGAATTAAATTACCAGAATCAGGACCTCTGACAACATGTTACTCAGTTACCTTTATTTTACTCTCCTCCTGTATTTCACTTACAGAGTTATGTGAGTACATATATGTATAAATATAAACATATTTTTATGGATGGATGGATGGATAAATATCTAAAGACATGGATCCAGAGTAAGACATAGATAAAAATAAATATATACATAAATATATTTCATATATTAATATTTTTCTTCTTGAAGACAAGGAAAGTCAGCAGGGATTCAGGAATCAAGAAGAGCATTTTGCATTTTCTGCTAGTGCAATTTATTATTTTGTAAATTTCAAATAAAAGGGCTGTAGCTGCTGTTGGGGGCTAATGTTGAGGAGCAACAGCTGACAAGAAAAACAATAAGGGGGGAAATTTGCTTGTTTTGTTTAGTTTTTATGTTGCAAGTTGTCCACTTATAGAAAGACTGAAATTTCCAAGCAACATGGACAGGGGATATTGTTATGAAAAATTATCAATAAATCAGAATTTGGATTTGATGCTTGATGACTGTATGTTTAATCAAAAATACTGTACATTTTTCCTTTTCTCCCTTCCCTCTTCCTTTCCCAGACACAGTGCTAACATAAACCTGCACCGTAAACTGTTGACCAAAGAACTGGATGACATGGGCTTGGACACTTCACAGCCTTCTCTCAGTAAGGACCTCCGCGATGAATTTTTGGTGAAGATATATGGCGCTCAGCATCAGATGGGGCTTGACATAAGGGAAGACACCTCCTCGCCTGCTGGTACTGAGGATTCCCATATGAATGGGTACGGCAGGGGCATGGCAGAAGACTATATGGTACTAGACCTGAGCACCACCTCCAGCATCCAGTCCAGCAGCAGTATCCATTCCTCAAGAGAATCTGATGCAGGAAGCGATGAGGGTATTCTCCTGGACGACGTCGATGGGGCAAGTGACAGCGGGGAATCTGCCCACAAAGCAGATGCCCCTGCCTTAGCTGTAGGTATGGGCACCGATGTCCCAGGATCCCTCATGTTCAACAGTGTTTCGGTGAGCAACGGTGGGATAATGTGTAACATTTGCCACAAAATGTACAGCAACAAGGGAACCCTCAGAGTGCACTATAAAACAGTGCACTTGCGAGAAATGCACAAGTGCAAAGTCCCTGGGTGCAACATGATGTTCTCCTCTGTCCGTAGCCGAAACCGGCACAGCCAGAACCCCAATCTGCATAAAAACATTCCTTTCACTTCAGTAGATTAGGTCAAGGATGGACACAGCATAATACCAGCTCTCAGAGAGGGCCCTCTACATCTGAACTGCCATATACAGTCGCCCTTTATATATATATATATGTGTATATATATACACACACACACATAAATATACATATATATATATAATTTTTTCTTTTCTTTTATAGCGAANTTTAATTTGGGGAAAGAGATCCTTCATGGGAAAAAAGCAAACAGAAACAAAAAAACAAACAAACAAACAACAACCATACAGAAAACCTGTAGTTGTCCCTAGTTCTGTTAGAATGTTCTTGGTCATCTCCAAAGAGACAGTTTGTTCTACCCATAACTTTTGCCTGAAAAAAAAGAACAAAAATAACAAAAAAAACCCAAACCAAACCAACCAACCAACCAACCAAACAAACAAAAAAGAACAAAAAAACACACAAAAAACCCCAAAAAACACACAAAAAAATTGCAAACAAACAAAAAGAGAAAGAAAAAACAATCTACTTAGTTGTCTTTGTGTCTTCTAAGCATTGGGGATAACGTTCTACTAAGCATGGCTGTTACACTTGTATATATATATTGAGCCTTGACAGGCCTATGATGTAAAACAATTGTATTGATGGTGGTTTAACTCTAATTTTTTTTGCTTAATTTTTACAGTTACATTCAGCTGTTAGATAAGCAGGAAAAATAGTTTGCTGGCTAGTTTTACTCATTTATGTTAGCTTTAATGCACATTTTTAAAAGAACCACAGTCTTGTTTTAACTACCTGCTAGATATAAGTAATACAGAGGTGCTGGCATGCTTTACAGTACCTGATTTGATACAGTTTTTTTGTCTCGTACAATTACATAAATCCAGTCATGCACTTTTTCGTACACTACAAGGGGATGTGTAATAATATCCATGCTTTTTTTTTTTCTTAAACTATTGCCATATTTTCAGTAAGTGTCTTTAAAAAAAATACGCTTAGATAAAAGTGATCTGGTCAGTATGAGGGCATGAATGCCAAACAAAGAGTATTAGTGTTTAGTGTTAATACAAAAGTGCCAACTTTGCACACATTTTGGAAAAAGAAAATGTAGTTATTCACCATAACCACAGTTGTAGTTTTTGGACTACACACAAAAAAAAAAAAACTGGGGAGGGAAAAGGGGTAAAGTGAAATACAGAATTTTTGGTGCTTTTTTCAAGTGCCAATTATTACTAGAAACAATAGTGCATCCTTATTCCTTATATACTACATTGCATAAAAGAAAAAAAAAACAGAATTGTGTCATGTGAACCAGTAGAAACTTTTTTTTGTCAAACATGCATAATATTTGGGGATATAAATGCTGATACTACTTGTCACAGAACAAAGATGAATATAATTTTGTGTGCTTCTTATTATAGCCTGGATTTTTGTGGTGTTTAAAAAAAATCAAAAGGAACAGGGAAATAATGTTAACTATGTCGTTCTGTAAAGTTGTCTTTTTTGCAATGGAAAGTGCTGTAGTATGATTAAGGCATGTTTTATAGAAGCAATCAAAAGAAATTAACAGCAGAAGCACTTAGTAGCTCTGAAAACATATGCTGGACTTTTTATTGGTAACTTTCCCTTTGGATAAAATTAGAAGACAGAGAAAAAGGATGTCTAGTTGTGTTAATGTTTTGTGTTTCACTCGCATGATTTGTCAGAAAATAACAAAAGTCCAAGAAAGATAGTGGGCAAGAGAGCAAGCACGACCAGGAGACAGAGAAGGAGCAAGCAGCTGAGAAAGGCAGAGAGAAAGGAGGCTGCCCTCTGAATTTTTTTGTTTCCGGTGCTTACACATGTTGCTTGAGCTGGTAAACCACACTGGCAGCCTTAGTTACCACAACATACTGACTGAGGGATGGTATTTACTCAAGCTCAATCTACAGCCAAAGCCATTGGGATGTGTGTTGTAGACTCTTTTCTTTACAAAATGAATAACAATAACAAAAGCAAAAACAAACAAACAACCCCCCAAGGGATATTTCAGCATACAATAAAATATTCCTTCAGTGAGAATGTGTTCCTTTTCTGTATTTACTGACCCAGAACATTATTCTTCTTAGCAAGGTCAGAAATGCTCCATTGTTTCAGCTTGTCGCTGTATTGTTTTGCTGTGCATTTTGATTATTCTTACTTTTTATGTCCACTTCAGTACTTAACTCTCTTACATTTTCTGGAGGAAACTCTTAATATAGATTTCCTCTTTTTTAGTACTTTTTATGCATTTCAGTATTTTTGTTTCCAAAAGTAGGAATCAATATCTAATAAATCAGTATTTCCAGTTGTAGAAAATAAAAGAAAAATATTTCTGAATGAATTCTCACTATGTTCCTATGAGTTAAAAGCCTCTGATCATTTTTTTTATTCTATACACTCATGAAGCCCTGAAAACATTGTGTATTCCACAGAAACTGTAAGGAAAATTTACCTTCTGGTTTAACAAAAAGAAACTTTATAGCAAAAAAGTAAGCTGTTTCACTGACATTCTTCTTTCATCTTTTTTTTATTTTCTTCAAAGTCTCGACTACTTTGCCTTGTTAAATTGACTAGAGAGATCTGCTTTGCTTTGTTTTATGTTCTGCAAGCTCAGTGTGTTTGTTAGAAAGGGAAATTAGAACAGTAAGGGTGCATTCTTCCAAAACACATGAACCTTTGTAGTGTTACCTGTACTGCACTCTCATCTCTCCTCCCAGGCTAATAGGAACAAGTAATATGGAAAGTCTAAAAAGCAAAAGTACAAAAATTGAATTATATATACAGAAAAAAACCCCACTCTTTTGTAGTATGCGTTGTATAAATAAATATCATTTTTAATGAAAAACACATTTGAGGTATATAAATAATTCCTCATTGATGAATCACTCTTCAGCATTCTCATTTCACTCTGTTTCTGTTAGAGGTCAAATGGGTTTGGTAAACTTGTTTTGAAATTTAAGCATCGTCTGTAAATAAATTCAGTAGATTATTGACATAGAAGAAAAAAAATGATCTGTTTATTACACAAAATCGAACAACACATTCTAAAAACTAAGGAAGAAGGGACAAACTTTCAAACACTGTTAGAATCTCACGAGTCCTACTCTTAATTTCATTCAGATTTTGCTTAAGCTACGTAGGCAATATCATCTCTGTCTTGTGGACAGAATACTACTCATTGTTATTTTTAGGCAAATCTAGGCAAAAGTAGTTTATTCAGTGCTAATTTAGTGGTACTAATGGCAGAACAGTCTTTTTTTAGAAGGGCACTTACACTGAATTGAATGGCATTTCCCTCCTTGCGACTTAGCATGCATCTCTATGAGAATGTGTATTAGGATTGTTCCTGTGGTGGAATTTGTATCATCTGACATTATCTGAAAATTCATAAAGGGGCTGTGGAGTAGCAGCTTGGTTTTACTGAAAGTAGCATTTCTGGGTGATCTCAGCAGAGACCCAGAGTGCAGTAAGAATAATGACCAAACGTCTCATCTCTTCAGCACAGAACATGGCCTGTAATGGTGTGATGACATGATAAGTATTGTGCAGTTGCTTATTGTTATCACAAACTTGGGGCTATCCCTTTGGTTTCCAAAACTGTCAGTCTAAACCATTTTGCAAGAACTGGACCAACTTTGAGGAAAATACTCTTCCCTTTACGTGGGGTTTGTTCCTTCTTTTTTTGGTTCCGGTAGTTATTGTGGTCACTTTTTCCACATTGTTTCACTGTTTTATTCAAGGTAGTTGTATTTTTCTGTAAATATTGAAAAGCTTTGTCTGCAATTAGAAAATAACTGTACTGAACCTCTTTAGAAACAGAACTATTTGTCTGGAGGTTGTTTAGGACTTTTCATTGGGAGGGTTGGAGGATATGGTGTGTCAGGAAAGCATATGATAATGGTTAATCACTAGGTATCTTTTGGAAAACTGTATGAAAATTTGGAAGGAAAACAACATAGTCAAAGCACAAGAATGGAAACCATGAGTTTTAACACCCCTGGTAGCCCCTTCTCACTCTTTAGTCTCCCACATATCACATCACTTACCCATTCATGTTTCAGTCAGTGAAAATATCACTATACTAATACAATCTTGCCCATAAGTGTGCTCCTGTGAGGACTAATTAGCTGGTATTAGTAAAGAGCTAATTTAACTCATAAATATTTTTCCACACCTTAAAATATTTAGTCAATTTTTCCGAGCTATATCTCAGCCAGGTACATTTGTTATGCCTGAGATTTTAACCTTGCCTTTTAAACTGTAGCTGACTCTCTGGTGAAACTGTAGTTGTGCACACAAGGTATAAGCACTCTGTCACTGAGTCACAACTCAATTTGACAAAATGTGAAAGGTATAGTTTAAAAATCCTAATAGCACGTGGACACTGCTTTTAAAGATCTCTCAAAGGCTTTTCATGACTGAGCTCATAAAACTTTTTAAGTTTCCTAGGGATCTGTAGATACTTTACACAGAAGAACTTGTGCACCATGGGAAAAATTAGGTGTATTTTCCTTCCTTCCTTCCTTCCTCCTTCCCTGCCTTTCTGCCGTCCTGTCTTCTTCCCTCTCTGCCTCCCTTCTTCCCTCTCTCTCTCCTTTCTATTGTGGAACTGAAAGTGTACTTCCTCTGCCTGTTCCACAAGTTTATACATTTTCCATCACCTGTATGTTTCTCATTCCATCCCTCAAAAAGGAACTGTTTAGGAAAATTAGTGGAGTCAGGTTCTAAACAGTGAAGTAGCTGCCAGCAGTAGCCAGTACCTCAGTTGATCTCATCTAGTACAATTAATAGGAAGTGGGACTGCCAGGATCCACTTGAGTTTTCCCTGAGGTTTAGCCTTCTCAGCCCAGTTAAGGATCTAACATAGCTGAATAGATGGGGTAGGAATGTAAAAGCAACCAGACAAGGAAATGTGTAGGTATTCATGAAAGCTCAGAAATATGATAATTTGAGATCTGATCTGTTCCAGAGATAGGAACCATTTTCAAGACTGGGGATTTAGTTCCAAAAATTCTCCTTCAATGTGTATGATTTTTAAAATCTAAATGCTTGATATGGACCTATTTTTCACATGGTGGTTATTAAGAATATCAGCTGCTGTCAGAAAATAGGACATCTTTTTAGAAATGTATTTGTACTCAAATTCTGCGGGAAATTTTCACAGCAACATTGGTGACAGAGTAAATAATAAGGAAGGGAAAGTGTATCATCAAGGTGCACACACTTGCTCCTCTAAGTGTTTTTGCCACATACATGAACAGAACTGTACTTCTTCTTCAGTCCCCAGAATGTTTTTGTCACTTTTCTTTTTGGGTTAACAGAATTACTCCTTTTATTTCAAAACAATAAGAAGTAATTTTTTATTTCAAAAGCAAAGCAAAGGTGTCTGTACTAAGGGCAAGGAGGCGGCAGGAGTTCTCTGTGGGGAAAAGGTGAGTGGCAGACACATGATGGCAGCTGGTATATATCAGTTCCTTCTTAGTTTTGTTTTTTTCCTTATGTAGTGACATAAGAAAAAGACTTTGCTGCTATAGTAACTCAACAAAACAGTGACTGTAGTGCTACTTTGCTAGATAAGCATCAGCATATCCTGCTGTTGCCACATGATGAGTTGGGCTTTTTTTCTCCCTTTCTGTAGGGACATAAAAGGAACTCTTTTCCATACCCATTTCTACTTCAGGAACAGAGCAACATCATATGATGGACTGAACCTTTCACCCACGTTTGCCCAAATACATGTCTGTTCCAGTCTCATGGTTTCTGTCTCTTCCTGCCAACATTGCAGCATTATCACTGCCTTTAAAATGGCTGTAACATTGTGAAGCAGCAACTATTTTACACAAGTAGTATTATCTTGAGTCTGTAGTTAACCAGTCTTGTGTGGCTTGTGTTCTCTGTTCAAGTCATGATATTGAATGACAGCTTTGATTTTTTGATCAAGGTATTGATCATGTATATCCCAATACTGTTGCTGTTATGTTTGGCACTGACACTTAAATGAAAACGGTTCTGGACCACCAAAGGGTTAAAAAATGGACATGTTTTTGACAAGTCCTCTGACTTTTGCCAGTATTATTGTTCATTATGATGACACTGTGTTTTTTTTAATAGCAGCTGTAGTTGTCATGAAACTATTTTCCCATTCCTCTCCTTTAAAGTGTGATGTTGTAAATTCATGTGACCTTTCCTGCAAAGAATAAATATTTCTTTTTTTATATAAGATCTCAAGACAAGGCTTGTTTTGTAACAAATAGTGGCCCATTACAAAGCAGGAAAAAAACTGAGCTGAGCAGAAAGAAGCTTCAGTTCAATTTCGCCTCATATCTTTCTAATAACTTACTTGTCACTTTATTACCTTCCAGTAATGTGAATGCTGCTGACAAGACTGTCACACTAACAGCAGACAACACCCTCTCTTCCTTAGCCCCTGCTCTCCTGGCTACTTATTGCACTGGCCCTGAAGGGACACAAACTAATAGTGTGCTTTCAAGTTCAGCACTTGGCCATCAAATATAAAAGGATGTGTAATTGCCTGTTTATCCCCTGTGAAGGCGAAATTGAGTAGAAGAACCAGGCTTTCTTCCGCATTCCCTAACACACACACACACACACGCAGACACACACATACAATCATGTACACACATCTGCAGTGAGTGAAGGGAAGTCCCATCTGGAGCACTTTGATTTGTCTTTGGGAAGCCCAAGGCTGCCACTGGCTGCTCTATCGAGCTATCAGGTAGACAGTAACAAGATGGCTTCTTAGCAAAAGGTCAGCTGAGAAATACTGTCTGTAATGGCACTTTTGTCTGCTTATGTAGCAACTAATTGCTCTGTATTGGCATAAGCCATACTGTACCTGCTAGAAATAGTTGTTTGAGTTTGCTACATGTCTTGCTGCGTAGGTTCAGTACCAAACAGGATGTGCAGTCTATTTTTTTAACTGGTTTAGCCCATCTCTGGGCAAATTTCAGAGCCATCTCATCCTTTTGGGTTCCTATCATGAATGCCAATTCTTTATATTCTATTCTATTGTGATAGGAGCATCTCCTGCTGAGGACAGTGTGAATTTCTATATACTGTTAGAAAAACATATCTGAGACACAATCTGCTGTCCTCATGCAAGGAGGAGTTTTTTCTGTTTTATGCCTTCATTTGCAAGAACACTGCTAAAAGTACAGGCTCCAGAAGTGCTTCTCAGATAGGGCCATTAGGAGAGAGAATTTTACAGTGAAGTAACTTGAGACTGCATCCTATGTTTTAAGAAATTTTAACTGCGTGAAGGCCAGTATACCTGGCTGTGGGCACTCCCTTTCCTTTTAATTGTATGCTTTTGGACTGCTGCATAGCAATTGAAAATTCAAGTAGGCAGAGGAGGTGCTGAAGCATGCTTTCCTTGCAAGGTCCACAGCATTCCTATGGGCACTGTGGGGTGAACAGTGCTGGCAGCCAGTGCAGCACCAAAAAGTCAAAGACAGGTTTCAGACAAAGCCCAAGACCCAGAGACCTAAACACAGCCATTTTGGAGTTGGTTGTTTTTCATATCCTTGGATCAATTAATGGCATTGGTTGGCTGCAGCACCTCTTTGCTGATTCCGGATGCTAATGTTGTCAACAGCGTGTGGTAATTTGATGTTTGCTGCAACAGAGGTGATGGTGCCCACCATAAATATGCTAAGGTCTTTTACAAGTCAAAGGTCACTGATCTTTTCCCTCCTTTTCCTTCCGAGTTCATCAGAAGCTACAAGGGTGAAACCAGCAGACAAATTCCTGAGGCCTGTTTGTATAAGAAGTCTAAAGGCTGAGCCCAGACTCTGCTCCCCTGTCAACTCCATGTGTTCATGGCACTGACGGAGGTTGAAGCAGCCGGATGAGCTGACCTGCGATGATGAGCTTGGGCAGCCTTTCTTGCTGTACCATTTCCAAGGCTGTTTGTGGAAACTGAGGACTTTCTGATCGAAGAAATCATTTGTGTCCTTTGTGTGTGTTTGTGAATATGTGTGTGAGTGTGAGTGTGACAGACAGAGATGGAGAAACAGACACAGTCTTAGAACAAGGAGCCTTAAAATGAAGATTACAAGTGAGCAAAATTATATCATTTCCGTCACACTTACATAGGTGTATATATGTATATCCTCATGCACTTAAAAGTACAGGAAGCGTGAGTGAGCAAATGTCTAATGTGTAGAGAGATTTTTCTGGTGTTCTACAGATTTTGTACACTGCTCCCTTCAAACCCTTGGAGACAAATATTTTAGGAAAATTAAGAAAAGCATCCAGGGCACTTATATTTCTAGAGAAGAAAGAGAGAGCAAGACTAGCTAAGTGATGCATAAAGATTTTATAAGGCGTCCATTGTCAAACAAAAGGTTGAGAATGATCAGAGGATAATGCACTGTTAGGATGGCAAATTCATCAATAGTTAATCACAACCTGTCCACTTCTGCCACGAAGTGCAAGAGGCTATGAACAGCAGCTCTGGTGCACCAGTGGCAGTCGTGTGTGCACATGTCCATGCCTGAGTGTGGGAGCATTATGCGATGGTCACATCCAGATCAAGATGTTTTCACATCCCCATGCCCCCCACCATCTCCTGTACTCATAGGGCAGAATGCATCCCCCTCAATTACACCTGTGAAATGGTACCATAGCCACATGAACTGTGATTTTAAGGATGTTCTTCTTATCTTACCAGGTGACCTACAGACTAAATAGGGACACCTAAGCTGTACAAAGGAATATTTATTCATTATTTTTCAACTATACTTTTACATTTGGAAATATTTTTAAGTATTTTTTTTTAACAAACCCTTGTACAACCTTCAGCCATTGTCTTTAATTTTCCCATTTTCTTTACGACCCCTTCTCTCATTCCAAGAGGTAGTCTCATTAAAATTATCTCAGAAAAGTAACACATCCTCCTAGTGTTCTTCATTTTAGGAAGTTTTATTCATTCCATCTGTGAAAATGGTTACTGTTTGTAAAGTGGCAAGATGAATAAAATGGCCACTGTTATGTGTGTGTGTTTCACTTAGCTATTTAAAAATATGAAATTCAGCATGCTGCTTTTGCTTGTGTAAACTTTGGTTCCTATATCAGATGGGGCTCCTTTCACAGAACATGGCTGGTTTTTGATGGGCAGCATTTGTGTTCTAAATTCATGCCTCCTGCCCGTCCTCCAGTTTATAAGACTGATCTGTGTTCCAGTGCAATGTATGTGCAACAGGTATGCAAAATTTATCTGAACCTGAACACAATCAAAATTTACTCCGGCTGAAATTCCACACACTTTTACTTATCACGAGCAGTTCACTGCAACCTGTTTGTACCTATAGGTACAAGCAACTCATTGTAGGGATGTTTGAAGTGGTTTGAAGTTTCATTGTTTGACTGAAGGCTCTTGCTCACTGTCACAGTCAACATTTTAACAGCTTCTAACATAGAAGGTCAGGCACAGTGATTTCCTATATAGCTATCTGCTGTGTTTCAGTTCTCCTGAACTGGAAAGATGGGAACCTGACTGAGGGGTTCATGTGGAGATGTAACTTGAGACAAACTGGATTTAAAGCTTAATGCATTTGGAAGTTCTTGGGGATCTGGCACTGTGTTCAGTCACAGAGGCATGAAGCCTGGAAACCCCTCTCTCAGTAGGCATGGGAGGGCTCTCACAGCCTGGCTGCAACCCCCTGTGCCAACCAGTGATGCACCAACAGCAGCAAAGGGGCTGCAGTGTAGAGAATGGAGAGCTTGCTGATGGCTGGCAAAGCTGGGCTTGTTCCAGTGGACTTTGTCAAGACATGCTCCCGGGGTACCCCAGCCAGGCACAGGAAATAGTGAGTCGAGGCCTGATGGACGTTTTTACAAAGGTCTTTCTCTGTTTGGAATAGAGAAGGCTTTTCATTTTCACTGTTTGGTCTCAATGTGAGCAAAACATGAGCGCTCTGCTCTCCTGCCTGCAGAACCAAAGCATGCACTATGGAATATAGCTGTACAAGGGGATACGAAAATTTGCATCATGTTGATCTAATAACCGTGACATTAGTAGCTTCATAAATATTGTATGTAGTCTAAACAAGTTTTTTCCATTAGTAATCTGAGGGAATAAAAAGTCCTGTTTTAATTTGACATTTCTTTTCTTGTATTTTCTGTACTGTAACTGTCCTACAATATGTCTTTTGCATAAAATGCATAAGGTTTTGGGGATATAAATGGAGTTTTACTCATACTTTGTCCAAATACCTCTTGTAATTTGTATCAAAATTCTTGTACAATTTTTATATTAAAGATTTATCAGTCACTGATCTTTTTGTCTCTTTTTCATTTCTTCATTTTTTACTGATTCAAGCAATACAGGTTTTCATGGAAAGACATATGGTCATGGAAAGACACTCACCTGCAAAGTTTGCACATGGCCTCTTGTAGTTTGAAAGCTGCAAACTACATTTAAGAGTAGAAATAAATAGGTTAAATGTTTTTAGAAGGGACACAATTGTTTTGCCCCCTAGCTTGTACACATTTCCTTAGAAATGTCATACTTAGTGTGGTGTCCAGAAACCTACTGCCTCACTAATTTAGTGGCCTGACTGTCTGCAAAAAATCCCCTAAGATGGACATTGCTGACAGACAGATGAAGAAACAGAAGTGAAAGGTCTTTCCCAACTCTAACTTGGTGTCTTAGCTCAGTCTTCTTTTTGCTTTTCAAAGCAGAGATACACAGCCCATTAATCTCAGTGTTTGGGTAAGAATTTTCTCATGCTTTGACATGGCCAAATGCATCTCCCCACCATACTTTATCTGTAGATCTAGAACTTTACTACAAAAATTTATCACCATAAAGGATTCAACTTTGAGTCCTTGGGATTGGCTTTGTGCTCCATGCTGACTAGAAGAGGGTGTACTGTGGGAAGATGTTTTGAAAACACACTTGCAGGCCAGAATACTTCCTTTTGTTAAGAAATTTTGTTCTGCTTCTAAGGGACATCTGTGTCAGCTGGGAAAATGTGACCAATATTCTTCTCTGGTAAACGCTTTTGGTTTAGCCTGAGCTCTTATGGTGCTAGTAATTTTCTACATACTGCACTTTTATCAGTAAAGGAAACAAAGTAGTCTCATAATAGAATAGTTTTGTCCATTGCTCTGTGCTCATAAGGCCCTGTTAAAAGCATGTCCAAGACAATGTGTTCCAATATGATTCATATTCATTAATTCTACAAGAGAAGAGCAAAATAAAACTCAGCTTGTTAAGCACAATGAAACACTGACCACTGGGGTGGTGATGCCTCACAGCATGTGAGTTATGTGCTGAACTTAAAGCATGTGCAGTCCTGTTTGACTCAATAGGAATAGATATCTGCTTGCAAATGAGCCCCTTCCTAAAGTATTAGCTGGACTGGAAACAGCCTGCTCAGTGTTTGACGAGAGTTGATAAGACTTTCTTGGCTGTCTCACATTTCCTGATCCTCAAAACGGAGGCAACTGGACTCCCCAGCTGAATGTGGGGGTGGGGAAAGAAAGGGTTGTGAAGGCCAGAATTTGCTAAGCAGTGTGAACTGTAAGTCTGAGGAAAGTTACTGGTCAGTAATATATACTCTCTGATGAATTTAAGATTTTCCTAAAGTCTTTTCTTTTTCAGCCCTTCCAGCCTAACCAAGAGCCATTTTTCTGCAAAATATCTAGCTCTAAAAACAGGACTTCACCTTCTGATCCAACTACTTCACAGGTTAACTTTAGTTTATGATTTGAGAGTAATGAGCTATGAGGATACAAGATGTCTGCCACAGGTCCACTAAATAAAGTCTTGAGAGTGTTTATTTCATTTGCCTGTTTTTACCAGCCTGACATAAACAGCTCAATAATGAGCTGAATGCCTTTAATCCATTACTGACTTGCAGTTGTCACCTTCATNTCTCCTTTCTGTTTCTCCTTTCCTTATTTTTCCTTTCTTTTTTTCCCCAAAATTCTACAAGAAACATGCAGATCCTTATTTCAGCAGGCAGGAAAAAGGGGCAGGAAGGGAGAAAAAAAGTTAAGCAATTTGGGGGAAAGTCAACCTTTGTTGAGGCATGTGGTTATCCTCCCGTGTTATTAAATGTCATAGATGTGTTAATGTGGTTCTGCATGGAAGCCAAGCACAATTATAATATTTTAATCTGTCATAACACATCTATAATTGGCATGAATTCCCCTAAACCAATTTTTTTTCTAGCATAAGGTTTTCATACACAGAGGAGAGATATTAGCAGGCACCCAGAAAGACTGCTTTTGGCACAGTTCTGAGCTAATTGCTTGGGTAAGAGCCCTTTGAAGCACACTGGGCCACCTGAAACTTGCTGTCTGCTTGTTCACTCCCCGCAAGTTGACAATATGACAGTAGATTAAGGGCTACTAATTTAATAAAGCCACTCCTGCACTGATGTTGATACACCAACAATGAGCAAGGAGTGGTAAGAAGAGAGTAGGATAAAAGGTACATTACTTTGCTTGAAGTAATACTGAAAAAAAAACTCCTTCTATTGATCTTATGTGAGGTGCAGTTATTTTTAAGTCACCTGACTCGTGCTTATCCAATCCTTACCCATATTCATCAAAGACAGTATAATGAACAGATATTGATTAACTGGGGTAGCTGGAGATATTTCCCAACAGTGCTAGTTCACATTGATAGGTCTCCAATGGGAATACATGGAAGTGCAGCCCTGAACATAACTTATTGTGTTCTAGGTCCTTCAATTGATTTTATTTGAAGAAAAAATATACAGCGGCTCTCCCGTGACCTTTAGCTGAAACCTCTCTGTAAAGAACACAAAATGACAGTCAGACCAAATAAGCATTGCTGCTTACAGTCCTGTCTGTCGTGGCAGAGCTGAGGTAGCTAGGTGCTGCATGTATGTTGTGGTCTCCATAGGATCCCAGGACACAGAACAGCCCTGCTTTCAGGTGGCAACTTACAGTCATTTGCAAAAAAATAAAGAAAATCCTATTATAGTCTTTATGTTGCTTTTGTGCTTCAGCTACATTTCCATTCTCTCAGCACATTTTCTGCTGATCCTCCCACAACAACCAACAGAGAGTTCAGCAAAATACCCTGTGAATGTAATGCCATTGAAGTGGTACTGAATCCCAGTGGAGGACTAGTTCTGAATGCTGGCTTCCAGAGAGGTTTAAGCAATCTGAGTGTTATGCCACATGCAACTCATCGAATGCCCCTTTTGGAGTTTTCTGCACTCTTTGGGATTGCTTTCTCAAGGCAAGGTCTTGAGAGCAAGATGTAGGATCTGCTGTAGGATCTAGATCCCCATTTTTAGGTTCATTCCTAAACATTGTAGCAGCAGCAAGAGAAAATATCACCAACGAATATGTGTCAAAAGGAATGCTAGTAGTAATAAAAAAAGCCTAAAAGGAGTTAGAAAAGAAGACCAAAACTGGCAAACCCAAAATGTGTGTTTTAGAAGTCTTAGGAACTTGCCAGAAGTCAAACTGACTCAATATTTGCAAAATTAAAGCAAACAGCAGAATCAACTTTCACTGGATAAATAAAGTGAGACCAAGCAACATCATCAAGATTCTTTCTGATAAAGTGCAGAGGCTTTCTTGATCAAATGTGATTCCAGAATTTATGAGATGAGTCATTTTCATGAGAGTCTGGACAGCAAGTCTACTTCCCCAACCCATTTAGAGCACTGCATATAGTTCAGCTGCCCGTGGAGAAGAAAGAAAAATTCAAAGAAAGTTTGTGTGTGCTTGAAGAGAATAAAATAGGCACTTTTATAATGGTAACTTTAGAGAACTTGTTTTCCATTGCCAAATAAATGAGAGCTGAAAGAGAGGAATGATTATGCTGTAAAAACATACGACAATGGAGAAGGGTGTAAACACTACAGAAAATCTATGTATGTTAACAAGAACAAACAGTTATATATAATTTTATGGAAAGTGGATACAAGTTTAAGTGATGGAGCACAGACATTCTGGATCAGTGCTCCAATATCAGCAGAAGAGGCCAAAATGAGAACTAGCTAGATGATAGAGAATCAGTTTATGAGAAGATTTAAAATACGGTTATCTGCAAAAGCAGGGGTTGGACTTCCTTTCCATGTTACTTCATCTGTACCCAGTGGTGTTTAACTAAGTAACCAGACTGTTATGAGGGTAAGTTCAAGGCCCTCTGGTATTCCCATCTGTACCACAGCACACACTAAATGCATTCGTCTTTCCAACTCATTTTCTTATGTCTAAAAGAAACATCTACACTTTTAACATATCTGATGGTAATTTCTGTTCCTTATCAGCCCGTTCTTGGGTCAGTAAAATTATCCTTGCTATATGAGATCTTTTTTCTCTCTTTCCAAAGTGGTATTTTTATCCAGCTCACTCTCCTTCCTATCTTTACCCTTTTGAATAATACATTTTAGGATCACAGAAAGTTTTCTTCATTAGAGCATCTGATTTAATTTGTCCAATATGTTTTAATTCTCTGTAGCAAAATTATTGCAGAATTTTGCTGCACCATAGTTTTGTGAAATTTTAGAATTAAGATGTCTAAGGCATAGGACTTCCAAAAAGACTGTACTCCTCTAGAAGTCCTGAGCTAAGTGTTTCCAGAAGCCGTCTTGCAGTGGAATATACTTCATATAGATATTCTCTCATTGGGATGAATAATATTAACAACATTCCTTTGCCAATGATTTGAGAAAGGTGCTGGGAAGTATCAAATGAGATATTTGATGTCACAGGTTGTCTGATAATATCTTCTCTGACTTGAGAAAAGATAAAGTTTGAAATTTGGATTTTAAAAAATTATTTTCTAGCTGCTGTTATTTTACAAGATGTAAAACATTGCTGTGTAAAATTTTCCATCCTGTTCCCACGGCCTCTGGCGTCCATTCACATAACTTTACACTCACTGAGCTCCATTTTGGCCTGGGTGTGTTCTGTTCAACTCAGCCTGGTGAAGAAAGGCTCTAATCAGTTTGACATGCCTGGGGGCTGGTAGGAAACTATACTCTATATCCTAGCCCTGGTCTTGTAATTAAGATCAGAATAACAATGGTCAAACCCTTGACATGCTACAGCAGTCAATGTCCACTGATTCCAGTGATAAATGCTACATGAATGAAATGTAAACTGCAACTGGAGAATTTCATTATGGTATATATTAATTTCATATTGGCTTACAGGAGTTCAGGCCAAGAAGTGTACAGTGTTTCAAGTTTCTCTACAAATCCACTTCATTCTATCCTGAAAACTTGGTGTTTTCCTTAATCTGGTCACAGCCCAGAAAAAGCTTTACAATAATTTTTTTTTATTTTTCTTTTTCTCGGAATGTCTAAGACCCCTATTTCTAAAAGGCAGCAAATTGCCAAAATGCATATGAACCTTGTATTACACTCTAGCAAGCTCCAAGAGCTAAACCATAGAGAAAAGTCGGAGAAAGCTGTTAAGTCACAAAGAGGATGTCAGGGAATCAATTCTATGAACATATTTGAAATGAATAAGCTATAGCAAGGATTTGCATGATTAAAAATGCCAGGTAACAAAAAAACAGTGTCAACAAGCACAAGAGTTAGATTCACAGCCTCTGGATCAGTAAAAGTGTTAATTCACCAAGATCAAAGGGTCAACTATGTTTAATAAAACAAAAATAATGCATGACTAAAGAGCTTGCAAAATACAGTCATACATCATGTTAAGGCAAGTTCCAGAAGGAATTTTTGTACACATTGAACTCTTGTATTTTAGAACGCCTCTTTCTGTAAAACATAAAATGAGAAATCTTCTCATCTTAATTCAAAATAACACATCAGTGCTGACTTGTGAAACAGCTTTAGTCAAGCCACCAAGTAATCACAATCCCAATATAATCGGCTTCAGACCTTCTAGAAAACAGTTGTTGAAGGAGAAAAGAAGATCATATTCACATGCTAAATTTTAAATCAAGAGACCTTTTAGAAAAATTATCCAACAAAAGCATAACATGAAAATTTCTAGATACAGTATAGAGGTTATTTTAAGCTACCATAACTTTCAAAGTAAGTAGGAGAAACTGAGAACAGGAAGGCCTGAAAAAATAGACTGTTATTTTATTTCTAACCTAGTTTCATAAGGAAATGAGTGTTACACCATCTGACTGCATGCATTTGGGTCTGCCTGGGTGCACTTCTCCTCTCCAGTAATATGAATGCACACACTTATTTCAACCAAATTTATTCAAAGGCTAGAAACTCCAAGATGGTAGGTGTGAGGAGTAAGGGAGGGGAAAAGAAAGAGTTATTGACCCTGCGAATGGCTGCAGGGAGGAGAACAACCTTCCTTCATGTTACTCTCCAACACAGGACTTACACCTTGGGGAAGATAGACTTTGAGTTAATTCTCGCAGAGCTATTTGCCTGATGGAAACCGTGCCCTGAATGAATTTGTAAAGAAAAATTATTTTCCTGAGCTTCTTTTTTTTTTTTTTGTTTCTGTGTTAAGGCTCAGCCCTGCTCTTCCGAGGGGTGGTGTGGTGAAGCTACTTGCTCAGTTGTAGTGAGGTCTTACACAGCCATCTACAGATCCAGAAAGCCCGGGGAGCTCTGGGCACCATCAGTTCAGCACAGCGGACATCTGGGGCCAGCCACATCAGAGTCATTCAGGTGGTTCCTGCCTTTCTCAAGAAGGAATTGATAGCCCCTTAGGCTATCATGGCCTCGCAGCTGAAGCAGTTTCAATTTCGTCATATTGAAAATTATTTGATCCTTGCTTATCATCCAAAAGCAGAGGACAGCACTCTTCTTTCACACAGAAGACCCACTGCCAAGAGCTGGGGCAAGTAGGGGGCAGAGGAAGGAGGGATACTTGCCTCTTCTACCACCACCCCCCTCCAAATCCCACAGCTTCCTGGGTAGATCTGAGACACCAAATCCAGCTCTTCTGAGCTCTGGTGGAGTAGCATGTTGCCATCCACCAAGCCTGACCCTTTCAAGGTTTCCCAACTCATAGCTCCCCCAGCCCAGCATCCTTTTGCAGCCTGTGGTTGACAGACTGCCATCAGGGAAGACTGTCAGTTTCCCAACATTGGCTGACAGCAATTGCTGCTAATGCTCCCCCAGAGGTTTTGTTGTTATTGGGTTGGGTTTCTTTTCTACTCATTATCGAGTCCATTATTGACACTGCTAGCTCTTACTGAATCTATATGGCCACAGTTTTGCACAGAGAGCAGGGCCCATGAAGGAGTTTTAACCAACAACCAGAAAACCAACAAAATGCTGGTCCACCTTCCCTCGTTGCCCTTACATGGCATTACAGCAGCAGGTAATTTGTTTGCATCCCTCTGCAAGCCACATAGTCTCAGCAATGATTTTAAGAATGAAGGCCTGTATATGCTAAGTCATTAAAACCAAACATATTTTAATCTATAATTGTGCAAGATTTATTTAATTTAGGGGTTTTTCATTTATAGTTGTATTGGAATTGTAATGCATTTTCAGCTCCCCATACCAAGATTTGTCAATTTTTACTGCATCTTTTAATTATGTTCTTCCAGTCCAAGTGCCAGCAGTTTTCCAAAGCAGGTGGTGGAGGAGAAAAATTGTTTGCAGCTTTTACCTGAACTACTTGAGAAAATAGCTCATTCTTTTACTGACAGGAAGGCAGTGTGTGCATGGAGCCCACATAGCATTACTAAAACTGGCCCATTCAACTATGATTGCAGCACCTGTTGTATTATCTTCTTCAAAAGGGAGGTGTTGGGTTTTTTTTCAATCCAGCTTTGCTGCAGCAGCTTAGCCTTTTCTCAGCTATGCTTTTAGCCCAGATGTCTCTCTCTTAGCTGCTCTTTGCTGTAGCTCTGTCCCTGTTGCCCTTCTCCCAAGCTCACCTTCAACAGGAACCTGGGCAGGAAAGCAGTAGGCTGATACCTCAGCTTTCCTTGCAGTATACCCACCTTTGGTGCCCTTGACCACCTGTGTCTCACCAACCCTCTTGTGTGCAGCCCCTTGTGTGTTATCCTCCCCCTGGCTCTCAGGCATTGGCTCCCCAACAAGCATGGCACTGCCCTGCCCTTCTCTTTTGAAGTAGGCAGGGTGCAGGGAGGTCTAGATCCTGGCCCTGATCCCATCCCTACAGGCAGAGGGATGGCAGAGTCCCAGCTTAAAACTCTTGGGAGGTTTGTCAGTGTGCTTAGTGCCAGCAGGACAGCAAGGCTTAGTTTTGGTTTTCTGTGGTGAGGGAATATCATGGTAAGGCTATCAGAACAAAAAATGCCATCACAAACAGAGCAAGACAAAACAAAAAATTAAAATCTGATGGTGACCACCACAGGAGCAATGTGATATTAAATGTTAGAATGCAGCCTCTGAGTGAAGGAATGACTCTGAAGGACTGACTGGCTCAGCAGCTTCACTGTGTGTATCCAGTATTTCAGAAAGTAATGGAGTGAACATCCTTTCCTCATAACTTTTAATAAGACAGCTCATCAGCTGCGTTCACTGCATCCAGAGCAGGAAACTTGACAAGGTGCTTTGTACCAGGAAAGCACATCCAGTAAGCTCAGTGTCAGGTCCCAGTAAAGGCAGCTGTGAAGTATTATACAGATTTACCTTCCGTGTAGTTAAGAGGGCAAGCTGGGAATTCCAGGGGACAGAAAAAGCCACCCCAACTGAATAGCTGTCAAAGTGATAATCCTTTTAAAAGAGTATGTTTGCTGTGTGCTGCTTATTTATACAGAGCCTGTGTGCCTGGTGAAACTTTTCAGTTCGCATGAATTCAAAGAGGTAAAGTTTCCATTAACACAAATGAGGATGTTATATACCAAGATCCTGGGGCTCTGAGAGTAGAATATTCCCCTGAATCACTATAAATGGTGGAATCTTAAAAAAAAAAAAAAGACTGTTCCTTTCTTTTCTTTTACTTTAATAAACCATTTAAATTAATGTTACAATATTAATATTCCACTGCAGGATTCCCACAAAAAAAAAAAAAAAAGAGGAAAGAGAGAGAGAAAAACATAACTAACTTTATGTTCAGAATTTAAATTGGTTAAAAAGCCCTTTAGTTTTCTTCATGCAGCAACAAAAAAGTCAGTCACAAAACACACAGATCCTGGGCTAATTTTTCCCATGTAGCTTTTTTTGTTGGGTGTTATTTTTGACAATCAACGTTGCTGGAAACTTGGAGGTGAATTCTGCAACTGAGAAACTAGTTCAATATTGATGTGCATTTGACACTGACTCCTGGGGATGAAGAACTTGTCTTGTCTGTGCTCATTGCTGTAGGCCTCCATTTTGACTGAAACCCATAGTTACTATTCTAATATTAAAAACCCAGAACAATGTTCCCCCTGTGATGAAATCAGTAGAGAGTGTGTATGTCTCTGTACGTGCCTTAGAGGGATGAAAAAAATGAGATGAAATTTGGCAGGGTGACTGCTCACTGCCAGTGACAGTATTGAGTGGACTAGTAACCCTGAGAGTGAAAGTGAACCACTGCCCAGGAGGCAACCAGATTTGTCACACCAAGCTGGCATAAGTGTCTAAGTACTAAAGACTGGTCAGTGAGCATCAAGGCTTTCCTGGAAGTGGCAGAAAAGCCTTAATCAAATTTTCTGTTGCTGTCCTCATGTCCAGTCTGCACAGGCCTCTATGGGATTGGTCTTTTAACTTCCTCTGATTATGTATTTAATTTGAACAGGCACTTTAACAGTTTCAAGAGCTTTTTTCTGTTTTTTTTAATGAGCATTTCCTAGTTATTTCATTCTAACAAAGTGGGATGGGAGTAGTTAACATGTCCATTTGCCCATTCACAAACAAGCTATTTGCCTCCAAAATGCAATTACTTTCTTTTACCTGTTAGGAAATAACACTGCTGAAGTATCTCTGATGTAGGCGGGAGGTTGCCTGCAAAAAAATGGCTGAGGCATGGGCCTATTAACCTGCCCATGCTGCACTAATGATTTCACTAATGCTTTACCTTCACATGATTGAACAGGGTTTCCCTCAGATGACTGGACAAATGAGAACAGATGATCAGCAGAGTTCATAAAAGTGAAATATCTGATAGCTGCACCCCTGTTGGTCTCGTGTTATGGGTGAATCTGCATGCAGAGGGGTGAGCAGGAGGAAAAAGGGAGTTGATTGTAAAACAGCTCCATAATTACCACATAGATGAAGCTATGCATCAGTGAGAAACTTGTTTTAAGATATGTACATTGCCATAGGCATGACTGCCAAAGTCTGCTTTTACTTACGCTGACAGAAACCTGGAAAAATCCTATTTTCATTTAACTGACTTCAATTTGTACAAGTAAAAGTGAGAGCTGAATCTGTCCCTTCAGTAAGAAAAAAAAAAGGGGATGAGAAAACCAAATTCAACCCAGTCAAAGGGCATGAATCCCTGTATCTGAGTCCCTAAACTAATTTTATTTCTTAGTGACACAGCTTCCCTTCCACATTGCAAAATACCCTATAGAGACTCTTTTCAGCTTCTCAGGAAAACGTGGGCAGTGTTTGCAGAGTCCAGTCTTTATTATTCTTTTGAATTTTCATCGGAAGTATTATTTCACTATTACCAGTCTAAGTGGCAGGGGTAACAAAACAAGAAACAATAAATCTTCGTCAAGCGTTCTTGGTGCGGGGTGAATAACCAGTGCTGATGCTGATTCCTTAAGAAAACTCATTTCTTGTAACATAAGCTCTGTTGAAGATGGTCATGTCAACTGATTAGACTTTTTACTTGGCCATATTGATTCTGTTCTACACCAATGCAGCCCATAATGCTGGCTAATGTTATTGACGAGCCATCAGTCCTGCAGAGACGTGTGGGGCATGCAGCTCTCTCCGAACCACAAAAACCTATCCATGAACAGTGATGGAGAGGAAGAGGAAGATGCAAGCAAAGCACTCAGGCTGGCTTCATTCAGCCTGTAATACATTAATGAAAGACATACACTCTGTGGGAAGAGACAGATGTGGCTCTCCAGAAGCCATTTATTTATAAAATAATTATGAATGCATGGTCAAGTCATGGATTTTCATTACAGTGTGCATGTCTAACACTCCTTTGTTCACATTGTGCTCTAAATGAAATATAAAGGGAGAGTGAGAGCAGCAGAGGCCTAAGAGAGATTACTCTCTTTCCCTCTACTACCTGTTTTAAACCTTGAGGACAGGTGATATCTGCCTTTGTCAAAGTAATGCAAAGCTGCTTCTTGAAGGCACACTTCTGTGGCAACCAGAGAGGCAGCCTCTACAGAAGTGCAGTAGAAGGCAGCGTCCTGGCTCCCTAAATGCTGGAACTTGTTTGAACAACGCAAGATCATTGATACCAGCTGCTGCACGGAGAGGAGTGAGTTTGATCTTGAAGACTGCTGAGCACAAGGCCTTACCACTTAAAATCTCCATTTCATTTCCTTTTTGTTTCCTTTTCTATTCTTCCTTTCATGCTTTGCCTTTTTGAAAGCCCAGGGTAGGGGCTTTGAAAGTTAGTCTGCCTTTTTCTGTCTCAAAATGAGAAAAGCAGAATAGAGTTATGACCTAGTCGTTCAATGACTTCTGTTTCTTGAAGAGGAGGAAGACTGTGAAACTGGTAAGGAAGTCAATTATTGTATCACACCATTCAATTTCTGGCATAATAGTTCCATTGTAAAGTGGGCTATAGTGATAGGGAGATAGGTAAACATTAAGAACTTCGAGCTAAGAGTTTGCTTTGTGTGCCTTTCTAGGGAGAAGCCATAGGATCAGACCATAGAAAATATATGACAAGAGGCTTTTTTCTCGAAATTTTGGTGTAAATTCAAGTCTGGTCCTGCATTTTACAGTCCTCCATTTGCTTTTCAATGTATCCATGCTGTACAGGTTGTTTAAAAAGACCAATTTCCTTCTTTAGGCTGTTTGGATTTTAAAGTACAAATATTACTGAGTTTACATCATGTCTATGGAAAAGCATGCCACTTAGCATGCTCCTGTAAGTTTGTGAAAGAACATGTCAAATACACTGATAGCCTTTCCAGTGTTCATCAATTATTAGCACCACTGATTCCAGGACAGGTAGGTGTATGTTTGCAAGATAGGAAAAGTGCTATGTGAGAGTATAGATATCAATATTATTGCTGACAATCTACAGAGTAAGTGACAGAACAGTTCAGGCACAGTGTGATGACCTGCTGCACATGTCATACTTGTGTCAATGGTAATGCCTGCAACAGGAAATTAACAATAGGAATGGACAAAAAGCAGAGAAACTGATGTAACCTACTCCTTAAAAAAANGTAAAGAGTATTAAAAAAAAAAAAAAAAAAAAAAAAAAAAAAAAAAAAAACCAGCTGACAATTATTCTTGAGTGATGATAGTCCACTCTAAATGAAAGTTTTGATTACAATTTGTATGAGACACCAGTCTAGGAAGATGGGTAATAATGCTAAAACACTTGAAGAATTTTTTTTTATTTTATTTTTTGAAAAGTTCAAAAAATGGATGAATTTTGCAGAGCGCAGCTGCAGTGATCTATATATATTATTACAAACAAGATAATAGTGTTCATAAGCAGAGATGAAAGTGAACAGGAGCTGGCAAAATAAATGTTAGCTGAAACTGAATCCCACTAACCTCCTGTGGAACATTTGTGATATTAACCCCCTGTACACCCACAGCAGAACATTCACAAGGGGAGGCTGAGCACAGAGCTTGGTGATGTTTAATTTTAATTTAACACAGCTTATCCAAGAGAGACCATACTGCTCTGTGGCACGGCTGAAAAGCTGTTGAAGAGAATGTGAGTGCATGTGTGTGGGTACATGCATGTGCAGTTGCAGCCAAAACTAGGTGTCAAAGCAAAGTGATCTGGGTTTAGGCTTATGATAAAACAAATGGTTACGCTTAGGGTCACATTATGTTGGTGTAAATCCATAGAAAACTTGTTTCATAGCATTGGTTATGTTCTGTACTTGGAGATTTGTGTATTTCTCAGGCTTTTACACAGCCTTTTGTTTTAATCTATTACCAGGGTCTCCCTTTTAAACATTATATTTCTCAGCACGTTAAAAATTGGCTTTAAGCAATCCAAAAAATTAAAGAAAAAACCCCCAACCCTCCATCAAATGTAACTATATTCAGCATTTTATATTATTTCCATTTGACTGGTTCAGAGTTGTAGCTCCATATACACTGGCAGATGGAATTGGCCTTAGTGTGCTGTCCTCTACCAACAGTAGCCTGAATCAACACATTTAATAATCATCTTTGGTTCACAGCTAACATGAGCTAAATCTTGACCCTACTGAAGCTATTGGAAATGCACTGGCACCAGAAATTCACTGAATAACTGTCAAACATTCTGACTGAAGCATATTCCCTATTAATTTAACCAATCCTAGGCATCACTGAAGCCTAATTTCTTGTGAATCTCTGAGGTAATTAAATTACTCTCTTTTGACCCTCATGAGTATTTCCTCTGGAAGCTCAAGAGATTAAAAAGTAGCCTATTCTTATGCAAACGTAAGTAAATCCAGCACACAGGTTTTTTAATTTCTTCAGCTGCCCTTTACAGTTCCCCTTTGTGACAAACTGGCGATTTTTGACATGAGAGAACTCAGAAATAAAGTGTAAGTAGACACCATTTGCTGAAAATGGTCTGACATGGAGAGTTTGAATGAGTTTTCTTTCTTCGAGCATAAGTTTCTCCTTTCAGAAAGCAGGAAAAATTGCAGCCAATTTAATAACTGACTGATAATCAGCACCATATATATAGTGTGCAGTCTACAATTCCTTGAGCTGTTGATGGGAAAATCCAACTTACTGATTTAATCCTTCCAAGTGGGGTTGTAAACATGCGTTCCCATCTGAGTAATTACACTGAAGTCTGTGGTATTTCTCACTTCCTTCACTCTCATACCTGTATGTCAGAAGAGGAGGCCATTTCTAGCTCTGTGTATGCTAGAATGAGAACTACAACTCTGTATATATGCTAAATAGTCCATTCCTGTGAGTTTTCTTCTGTTGCTTAAACTTTGCTTTCACCTGTGGGCCTGATGCATCACAAGCTTAGATCCATTGTCACTCTGGTAGTCACAGTCTACATAAACTTATTTCCTGCACATAAAATTAATAACCTGTCAAGCATTTTCCTTTTAATTCTTGCTCTAACTTCTTTTATAGGTTCCCTTGGGACTGAAGAGACCTGCAAGCTTACTCCCTTGTTCCACGATTTGGGGAAACAGATGATCACCAGCATTAGCCCAAGTAAAATTTTTGATGGTGGAAGAAAAGAAGCCATCCTAAGAGTAGTATGTTCCCTGGACTGGTGACTCAGAGACTTCTCATTATTTGTGTAAAACTCATGTAATGCACATATGTCGATAAACATAGTTCTTTTTCATTAGTTGCCCACTTCTGTCTGAGCTCCTCTTAGCTCCTCTTAGCTCCTGTGTACCCAGTGAATAATCCTCAGTGCAGTATATTTCAGCTCAGGAATTCCCCAGAATTCTTATGCCAGCATGTTGTAAAGTATTTCTTGGGTTACTATTCAGGCACCTTTCACCTTCTGCCCTCTAGCAATGAATCTGAAGCAGCAAAGTCCTGTGTCGATGCTACTCAGAAGAGCATCTTTAGTGAACATTCTGTTGGAGGCGGGGCGGGGGGAATAGCACAAAAGAAGTCACAGGCTGAAAACAATAATCAAATATTCTCATCACATTTTAAGGGTGTAAACAGTTCAATTCCTAGTATGTGGCAATATAGGAAGAACTTCTGGGCACTCCCTACAGAGCCTAAATCAAGGGTATTTTAATTTGCAGTCCCTGCTTCCTTTCCCACAACGAGACACAGGACAATAAGAGGGAACATATTTCTCTTGCAAGTTAACTCAACATGCAATATGCAGAAGATTAGTCAAGCTTACTCAGTGCTAGCAATCCACAGTTTATTGATCTCACCCTATCACTGCTTACATTTTTTATTCTTTAATTTTCTTTCCTTATTTGCTCATTAGTTCAAGAGATGGAGAGAAGGGGGAGGGAGTGTTAGAAGATCTAATCATTTTTAGGTTGCATTGGAAGAAGAAAATCAAACAGAGGCATTGTCAAACAGCAATCCCTGAGTAAGCACTAACTGTCCAAACTTGTTCTAGATTATTTGTCCCGGCCCACACAGCACACCAGTATCTGGCCAGCCTTGCAGCCCTCCACAGAGGTTACTTTTCTAGCCTATATGGTTCTTGCTGTGGAAGGATCATTCCTGCATTTTAGACAGGCGTAGCCAAGTTACTAAAAATGTATTCGAGAAACAATCTCCACTGAGTGACTAAGAAATGGATCCTTCTTTCCTGTTATCAAGAAAAATGTCATTGCATCTTTTTTCATCTTACAGAATCTGTTAGCAGTACACAGAAAGAGCTTCTGAGGAATTACAGATGTGTAATTGTTCAGATTAGTGGTTAACAATAAAAAGTAGATACTTTTCCCTTATGCTATTAAAAGAGGGTAACAAGGGTGGTAACTGTGAGAATTAAGGAAGACTTGGGTGGGGGGAGAAGGAAAGCAACAATTTCTTTTTCACAGATCTGTTTAATTCCTCTTTTTTACCCTCTTTCAAACCTCCTAACCTTCTCATTATTGTTTACTCTTTTTTTGGAGTTTGCAAAGCTTGGATGAGAGTAGTGCTGGGAAATTTGCGCAGAATGAACAACTCATTTCCAATATAATAAGTAAATGAACACAAATTTAACTTCATGGCATTCAATATTAACTATTTTCTAATGCTGAAATAATGGCCTCCAGCCATCTCTGAAGTGTGCAGAGAATGGTTAGTCAGCAGCTAAGCACAAATTTCTTTAACCGCTATGCTATCAAAGGGAAAGTGGGCAAAGATTGGGAATTTTAATGAACAAATGGCATTCCTAAAGTTTGCAGTTCAAAGCTAAGTAAATAATGAATATCTTGAATGCAAATTACCTCTAATTAACTTTGCTAAGTCTGTTTTTAATAATGATAGATATGAAAGACTAAGACTATAATATATTACATGTACCACAAACATTGAAGCAGTGATTTTTTTTTCAGAGGGTGGTAAGTGGATGGAATGAGAGTTTTCCAGCATCTTGGATAGTAGTGTATAGGTGGTTGGAGAAACAAACATTAGTGCCTACTGTATTCAGGAAGCAGATGTGTCCATGATAGCAGCACATGCAACATCTTACTTAGACAGTTGCTACCCAAAAAAAAAGAGGGGATGAGGGGAGGGAGTCAGAGGAAAGAGGGTGCTGAACTCGGGAAGAGGAGCTACACCTCACTTGGAAAAGACAGCAGAGCCCACACAGGAGGCATAATTATGAGAAAACTCAGTAGATCCCAGCACAGTCTATAGGGCCTGCCTTTTGTACCTCCATCAACTTCAGTGAATGTTGGGTGTGCAAGGAATTCGAGATAAGGCCCTGAAGGCACGACTCATTACAAACGAAATAATTTAAGGGAGAACACCCGCAGAGCAGGAGTAGTCTAGCACCTGGCATGCCCCACAGAAAGGTGGGTTTTTAGAAGTTTTCTGAAGCAGGGGAAGGGTGTATATCCAAACATATTAAAAGGACAGCATGAAAGAGAATAGCTTGAATCTAAGTAGATTATATCTATGCTAGAAATAAAATTAATGTTGTATCTCTACAGACTCTATTTGCTGAGAAATGGGCAGTAAGCTCCTGCATTTTTAGGGACTGGTGCACACATTAGGCTTCAGCTATTCTTGCTGATTTTAATGAAAGCATAAATATCCTGGCATAGGAAAATAGTCCAGACAAGACGTACTTTGGAGTAGCCAGTCAGGCATTTGTCTGCACTCTGGAGCCCCAGGAGCACAGATGGTTCTGAGTGTTACACAAGTCTGATCTCTCTGTTCTTTATTCAGGAATTACCACTTGAACTTGAGCATAAGGCAAGTATGTTTGTAGAGAATTGTGATTATGTACAGCTCTGCATGAGTGCTAGCTATGAATCTGATGATTACTATTGTATTTATGGTGTGCACTAATGACAGATATAATCCATTAAAATATATGTTTCACAATGAAATTGCGAATCAAAAATAGATACGCAATATAGTTGTATAAATCTTGCAGAAAAAAATCTGTTTATGAAATTTACTGACTTTTGAGTGCTTGGTTTCAATACTTTTTTTTGCAACAACAATAATAGTGATAATTATATTCCTTTAGAAATCTTTTTACAGTTTCTTGGTTTAAAACAGAGAAAAATATGTCTCATAACATCAAGCTGGTTGTTGCTATGCGTCACGTAATCCAGGAGTCCTATGTTGAATTACAACACCAAATTCTGGGTTCAGGCCTGCCTGTTGAACACAATCCATGTTGCTCTTACACACCTGAATTCTTTTCAAACCCACTTCTCCAAAGGGACGCAAACATGTAATTCCCTTTATTGTAACTTCTGCACAATCTCCCTGCATTTTGACAATATAATTCATTCTTCTGATGAATATCACATTGCAGATAGAGTGCTTGGTTTTCCATGTTCTATTTGCTGGGCTCTAAATATTGATATTTTTCCTTCTTTTTCTTTAGTAAGGCAGATTTTTCTTTTTCTTGTGCTTATCTGCTGCATGACCTAGGTCCACAGTCCGTAATCATTTGTTTTGTTCTCCAAAATGAAAAAAAAGACCCTCAAACAAAAACCAAACCAGCCAGGTTTGAGGGCTATGTGGAAATTTTCTCAGATCTGAGTAGCCATGCCAAAAGCCTGGACTCCACATTTTTTCTCTTGTCTCTTATACAGGGCAAAAAGAGCCAATGAAAGTACTTTGGACTGGGAAAGATAATTCTTCATGTTTGCTCTACAATGACCCCTCCAAGTGATCAAGAAGGGTCCCACACTTAGTTATGCTCTGCCAGGAAAGAACTTTTTCATGTATTGGAGAACACATCCAAAGGAACGTTAAAATCTGAGCATAGACGTATTGGAGGATCCCTTCCCACCCTCACGGACAAAAGTCAAACTAAAGGCCCCAGTGAGTCCAGAAGAACAGTTATAAAAAGAAAAATTAAAAGAAATAAAACCAAAAAAACTAAATAAAAGCAATGGCTTTGAAAAAAGGACTTCAGAGAGATTTGGTCAGAGAGAGGAGAACATCTGGCTTAGGGTGAAAAGAGAAGTGGTGTCATCTGGGCAAAAAATAAAACCATTCTCCTCAAATGTGTCCTTAAAAAAAGGAGGGAGAAAAAAATAATAATAAAAAAAAGTAATTATGCAGGAAGGGAAAGCAAGTTCAGGGAAAACCAAAATCTTGTAATGTTTTAGGAGGGCTTATTAGAGCGAAAATTAAGTGTCATGCAGAGCTTTGCTTCAGTCCTGATGTCTTTTATTCAAAGATCCAGCACCCTGTAAACCTACTTTAACAACTCCCTTCAGATGAAATATTAAAATTAAAGACATTTACAACACAGCTTAGTAGCAGATGTAGTCTTACTGTGGGGGTTTAGATCAAATGGTGATGTAACCCCACCAAAAAGGGTTATAACTCTTGTGAAAACCTCTCACCAGAAAAAAAAAACTTGGATATCTGACAAAATATGGGCTTCTATTTTTGCTTAGAATTCCATTTCCCATTGTCAAATGGTCTTGACTTTTTATTTACCTCTGGAAGATGAAAAAAAATACGCAATTTTATTTCTGGATAGATTCCCTGTTTCATAATCTTTCTCCAACTCTGTGTTAGAGTGTAGCAGGGCCTCTGCTGCTGGGTCAAAGCTATGAAGTGGAGGTAGGTGGGAGTTTATGGGGAGCTTGTGGTGAGACAAATTTTAGGCAGGTTTGTCATAGGATGTGTTCAAGCAAGATTGCCTTAAGTGGTCAGAAAAATTTAGCAAATCAAAACAGTCCCTGTGTATTTTTCTTATTTTCCTCATCTTTTCAGTAAAACTTGTAGAAAAAGCAACACAAAATAAAGGGCAGAAAGTAAAAGGAGACCTTTACACTCTCTACAACTGCCTGAAAGGAGGCTGTAGTGAGGTGGGGATCAATGTCTTTTCACAAGTAACAAGTTGAAGGAGGTGAGGAAAAGTCTCAGCTTGTACCAGGGAACTTTTAGAGTAGATATTGGGGAAAATTCCTTTACTGAAAGGGTTGCCAAGAAGTGGCAGAGGCTGCCCAGCAAAGTGGTTAAATCACCATCCCTGAAGGTATTTTAAAGACCCATAGACATATAACTTAGGGATATGGTAGAGTGGTGGACTTGGCAGTGCTATGTCAATTGCTGGTCTCAATTATTTTAGAGGCCTTTCAAACATCAACAATTTTATGATTCTACTATCATTCTATACTAACTTCCGTTAAGTCATTTAATTTGAAGTTCTGCTCTCTGACATGATCCTTAGTTGTAATGACCCATGACACTTATTTTCAGACTAGTCTGCTCAGCGCTGTCTATATACAGTGTCTGGTACCCCAAGCTTGCATATGTCAGGTTCCACTTTTTGCTCTCCAGTTCCTGGATGAGCTAAAGCATAACTACTAGACACAAATGATTTTTCACGGCAAGATGGCAACTGATACAGGACAGAGAGGATCTTAGAAAATTGGGGAATCACTCTGTTCTGATTGTTGAGTTGTGTGGATGGTAAAATGGGGTTTTCAGGCTGTGACATTCCATCCTATGGCATGGTTGAAATTTTGGCTGACAGATATGCAGCAAAACACATTGGTAGACTTTCTGCTAAGTGGAGTTGGTTTTAAATTATATGTCCCACAAACACTGAAAATTTGAGGAATTGATATGCTATTGGGGAGACAAGTTATTTTTAAGTATCTCACATATCTGTACAAAATCCTAGTGCTCCTCTAGATTTATGCTTTTGCAAAATGTAGGGTTTGTGAAAAAATTAATTTCTCAAAATTGATATCATAAATAGCTCTTCAAAAAGCAGTAAAAGATGATTGCAGAAAACACTACCAGGGAGAAGAGTGTTGAAAACTCTAGGTCTGGTGTGATTTCTCTCTTTGTGTGTGGTAAAATAACTTGTTTCTTTTTCATCCTTAATTAAAATATCTGTAGAAGAGGTAAGTCAGTTATGAAATATTAAGCTGTCTTATTTCTCCTAGGTTTATTTCCATTTTGCTGTGGAAAGTGCACATGTGGACACCCATATTAGAATTTTGTGTGTATGTATACGTGAGCTCCCTTATCAAGAGGTGTAAGTTAAGGAAGTAAGATAGTCAGCTTGTTTGGTTGGTAGCAGTCCCAGAGCTGAGCTAGAACCCACTGACACGAAACAACACAGAAGTTCCACTGCAAGAATAAGCTGGGAGGCTCAGTTGTGCACCCAGGCCAAAGTGTGCTTTCTGCAGCTGGGAAGGGGAGGAAAGAAAAGCACCTCTGCCATATTTGTAGTTCTCACACCCCAGCAGCTGGTTAGGAGCCAGTTCATCCCACAACACAATTAAGGGGAACCTTGGGGCTGTTTTAACAAACAATAGCCCCAAGGATTATGCCACAGTTCACACCCCTTTCCTCCCTGCCTCCTGGCCATATCCCTGAGATGTCCCCTATGCCAAGAGCTGGGAAAATTCTCCAGGGAAATTCTCAGCTGTCTTGTTGAGCTAGTTTTATGGTCCCTTTGCTATCCTGAGACCTAGACCATTGTTGATAATTTTCCTATTGAAAATATGCTGTTTTGCCATTCAAATTGCTCAACAAGTTTAAAGAAGATGATAGTTTTTACAGGAGTGATATGAGCAGAGGAGTGAAAATGTGTTTAGTTCATAAAATCTGTAACTGGAGCATGGCTATTTGTCTGCCAGAGAGAACTATAATTTGGCCTATGGTTGTGCATCTCTTGTAACTGATAGGGATATGTGTTAAATCTAACAGGCTACCAAGTGCTTTTAAGTATTCATATCCTTACTCTCCCTCCCCAAGAAGGTAAGGATAGCTGCAAGGAACAACTCCCAGCACAAAATCCTGCAGTTCTTGTGGATAAAGCCATCCATTTAGCCTCCCCTTAACTGCAAGATATATCATACTGTTCTGACATGCATCTGATCAAAGTCCTGCTACTACGACCTGACTGAACCTGTGTCCCACGAAATTCTAATCCTCTCACTCAAATAGTGAAAGCATAGAATTTCCGATAAGCCAATTTCCAATATATCAGTCCAGGTATGAAGGTTTATGTTACCAGGTGTGGGACCAGAGGAACTAAAAAGGAATATAGGAAAATAAGACTTTTCTTAGTCTTTAATTTAGGATCATTTTCTAACATGTTGTTTCAGGTTGATTTAGACTGCACCTTCTCACCTGTTCTAGTCCAGTGTTTAACACAACCAGGCTTTATCAGCAATAACAGAGCAATAAGACTTTCTTTGCCAAAGAAGAAGCTTTGGTAAACACATGCCCAAAAAGAACACTGTCCATAAAGCATCTTGCTCCAAAGATGAAAATTCTTCCTTGCTTTAGAGAAAAAAGTTTGAGAGGGAGAGTTTCCATTAGTCTAAATGTTCTTTGTTCCCAAACCAGAATACACCACATGAGAGAAGAAAGATTTACCTGCTGCTCTTCATTGATCTTAACTAATACCTCATGGAGTTACTCTCACTTCATGGCAGAATAATAGATGCTGAAGACCCAAATAAGGATGGGAGAGCAGAATTTATTTCCAGGTTCTACCTCTGGCTCCTATTAAAACTACCATGCTGTAAGTCTTTAGTTTCCACACCTATATAGGGATGAAAATCTTCACTCTTCACAGAGTTTAGCCTCTAATGTCTATGAAAGTTGTCATAGTCTTAAGTGAAAGACTCAGAAGCATACAAGAAAAGGGATGTTTGTTCCAGGTTTCAAAAATAAGAAGCTCTGTGGGCAACGTCTGCACATCATTATGAGGGCTCTGTATAGTTCTTCTGCTACTTGGTGGCAAAGGGCATAGCTAGAATGAGTTAATAGTTATTTAAATGCCCTGCTTTATCTCTCAGCTTGCTCATATGAGCAGCCTGGCTGCTTTCTGTAGATTTTTAAAGAGGCAAATGTACTCAAAAATCAAGGACGAATGAAGAAGGGTTTTTTTATGTGTTTGTGTATTACACCATGGCAAGCAGAGCATTCATCTCCCCCATTCCAAACTTCACTGGATTTAAGATTATGTACCAGTGGTAAGTGCTGTGTTTTCATTCTTCCTGTATTTAGACAAATGTGCTTTGTCGATGAAGCATACCTCCCTCACCCCATCTGTTTCAATAAGCTGTGCTGTGCATGGCTCTCTGGGGGCCATCACAGAAGCATGCTTTACTCAGTACCCCAAGAAGCAGCAGCTGCAGTTCCTCTGTGCAACATGGCAGGGTTTGAAATTGTAAAAATGGCAGTGTTCAACTAACGGCACTGCCGAGAAGAGAGAATGCAGCTTCCAAGCTCTACAAGATGCAAAGACTCTAGGAGGCACAGATCAAACCTTTGACAAATCAATTTGGTTATGTGCCCGCTGGTGGCATCAGCTTTTCAGCCCCTGGGAGAAGTATTTAAAAAGTAGTCAAAACAATCAGCTGTATATCTAGCCATTCCTGGCCAAAGACAACATGCTTTTTCTCCCATTACTTGTCCAGATTTCGACTGTTACCAAAAAATAAAAAAATAATAATAATAATTTAAAAATAATTAATAAAAAAAATTAAAATAAAGAAAAGCAGAAGGGTGTTTGGAAACCTGTAAATAAAATGACATTAACTGCAGAAACCTGGGCCTTGGAGCCCACCTGAACACTTACAGTCTTTGAAGGAGTAGACAGGCAGAATGTTCCTTTCAATGTAGCCTACTTTGTCCTCAGAGTTCCTTGATAAATGCTTTGATAGAAAATAAAGCTTAAAAAAAATGGAAAGAAAAAAACTAATAAAAACTTGGAGAAAATTTCAAGACAATAACTGTTGCTTGTTTTCCTTTAATTTTACTGGAGATTTTCACAGCACCCAAATCAGAAATATGGAATATATATCCTTCTGGATAGGAAAGGACACAGAAGTCAGAGTAGGCACCTGATGATTTGAAAATTGAGTAGTGGATTTTGTTCTGTCTATACAGACACACATGTCTGTAATATACAGATACTCCAACTGAAGCAATATTTGTTCTTCTAAATTCTCCAGAACAACCAGGCAACAAAATGCCAAGCACCTGAGACTGAATTGTTCTTGCTTTCTCATCACTAAGATATTAAGTCTGCTTAAGCTACAAGTGTTACATTGAATGAAGATTGTCCATGTATCTTGTGTCAAGTTCAAGAACTTAAGATGCTCTTACCTAGTATTTCAGCAGTGTTTATCATTGCAGATCTGTAGCCTTCAACGTAGTAGACAAAGTCTGAACTCTATGTAAGAGCTGACACTGTCACTCTAAACCATTTTGATTTTCCAGACTTGTTTCTCCTCATTTTATTCATTAAAATGGAAAAGGCAGAAAAAGAGCAGTTAATACATTTTCTCCCTGAGCAGAGAATACATATTTTACTGACTGGGCATTAAGGTGTCATAGATGGATGTCACTGCATATCTCTTAATGGAAAAGATAGATTTCATAGCATTATAAAATCTTATCATATTCTGAGTTATAAGGGACTCACAAGGACAATCAGCTCCTGGCCCTTCACAAAACAACCCCAACAATCACACCATATGTCTGAGAGCATTGTCTAAACACTTTTTGAACTCTGTCAGGCTGATGCTGTGACCACTGCCCTGGGGAGCCTGTTCCTGTGCCCAACCACCCTCCAGGTTAAAAATCTTTTCGCAATATCTAACCTAAATCTCCCCTGACTCAGCTTCATGTTGTTTCCTCGGGTTCTGTTGCTGATCACTGAGATCAGTGTCTGCCCCTCTGCCTCTCATTGTGAGGAAGCCATAAACTGTGATGAGGTTTCCTCTCAGTCTCCTCCAGGCTGAGCACACCAAGTGACCTCAGCTGCTCCTCATGCGGCCTCCCCTCAAGGCCCTTCACCATCCTCATGGCCCTCCTTTGGATGCTCTCTAACAGCTTAATATTGTTTTATATTGTGACACTCAAAACAGCCCCCAGCACTGGAGGNGTCCATACATCCAGAGTTATCCTGCCACAGGAGCAGATTCCAGGACTGGCTCTTGTTAAATTTCATACAGTTGGTATCTGCATTTCAGTCACTTCCATAACTAGATAGAAGGGAGAAAGCAAGGAAAAGAAATATGTAGAGAGGAATGAAAGGAAAACAGCCCTATTCCCCCAGATCAGATTCCAATGTGTTAATGTATTCTCTCTGAACATACGATACCAAATGGAGGTGCATGAACCTCAATCCTGAAAACTCAGTGGATAGAAAAAAAGCTGACTGCTTAAGCCTGCAACAACTTCAGTGCATCTCTAGACACAGCCTGGAGCAATAAAGTATGAAAGAATTTTAATTTTTTTATTTATTTTAAGATTAAATACCTATTTTACTATTTAGCACATAATTTTTAGCACTTGGAGTCTATGACTTGTACATTTATTTGCCAAGCAGACTTTAGAAGGCAGACATATCAGCCCCAGGATGCAAGAACAAAACTTGCATCCACACAAGAAAATGAATATGCCTCAAAGAGATGTAAAAAGGACACAAAGAATGAATTTGCCCTGGGAACCCTTTCAAGTGGAGCACAAAATGGAGACATGTATATTGGATAGACTGTACCTGTTGCTTCTGCCCCCAGGAGGAGTAGTTCTTCACTGGGGATAAGGGTAGGGAAATGTTACAAGAAAGAAGCAGCCACAAAGTTGGGTTGGAAAGTGGAAGAGAGTTGCTTTAGGCTATGAACTGGCTTCCTGGGGCTCTGAGATCCCACTGAAAATCTTTCAGGTTTGTACATGTGCATGGATGGACATCAACCAAACATGCACCCAAGTTAATAGACTATCTTCTTTCATGACTGAGCCCAGGCCTTCTGAAATGGGACTCCCCCTCTATGCACAATTGTAGTACAAAACATAAACAATATCCACAACTCTGAAGCTAGACACTGCACAGATAAGAGACACTTTTTTTTTTTNGAGCTCCAAATCTGTGGCTGAAAATGTAACCTGCATGTGCAAAATATCTCAACCATCACCCAAAGATTCTGCCACTGATTTTGGAGGTGGAGCCCAAGGTGGATAGGGCAATGAGACTGATCTCTTCAGAAATGTGTTTCTAGCATAGGCGATAACCAGCTGAAAAACAATGAGCCAATGCTTGTGAAGCAGAAGCTTCCATAAGCTTGCATCAGGATATGATTCCAGTGAAAAAATGGTGGTTAGCAGTATGCTGTGCAGTCCTGAGTTCCCACATGCCTTACCCCATGTGATACTGCTCTTTGCCAACACCCTTTTCCCCAGTTTCACCAGAGCTAAATATTTGCCAACCTCTAACAAAATAAAAGCACACACAAAAATGAGGTAAGGGGAGCTGTTAGTTCAGATGCAGCTATTTGAGAGCTCACATAGCTCTGGGGAAATAAGTACTCAGTATGTAATCCCAGCAATGACACTAAAGGTAAATGGATTTGGGGATTTTTGTCATGTACTGTGGTAGCAATAACAGCAGTGACAGGGCATTTGTATCCCCACATCACATCTGGTGAAAATATTTCATCTTGGAAGCCCAGCTTTTATCACATAATTTGCTCCCATTATTTTAGTGGCTAGTGTTTCACACTGCTGGTGATCCTCACCTGAATGGTCGCTGCAAGGTGTCACTCCACTCCACTCCAGATTTGGGAAGCGTGGGATATAAATTGAAGCCAATATATCCACTATTGGAGAAACATGTATTATTATTAAAGCTCATTCATCACACACTGAAGTAAATACCTTGCATGGGGGAATTGGAATCATTTTCAGTGAACTAAATCCATCACCTTCTAAATCAGGTACATCAGCTAGTGAATCAAATGCATCACCTTTGAATTAGATGGACTCCCAGTTGAATTAGATGCATCACCTATTGAATCAAATGCATTACTATTGAATCAAAAACTGTACGTCACCCAGTAAATCATGTAAATGTTACCCATACTGCACGTTGAACAGCTGCATCACCAATAAGTTTAACAGATGACATGTTAAAGCTTCTATAACATTTAAACAATTACCATAAGGGCCAAATTCAATATGTCAGTTACCAGTCCTGAAAGATCAACTTTTCAGAGCCAGCAAAAACACTGTAAAGAAGTTTTTCATTTTTTCTAATATGTTAAGCCTATAAGTAGGAAAAAGTGGAAGGACCGAGAGGGAAAACAAGATGAAATTCAATAATATTGCCACAGTAGCTTACAGCATCCATGAGATGCTGACATAATAGAGACATAAGGTATGATGGCTGTTCCATAATATTTTTAATTGCTGTACCACATGACTCAGAGAAGGCTAAGCCCATTTTTTAACACAGTGGCTACCTTCCATCTGTCACAAGATTCTCAGTCTTGCCAGCGCCTTAGGGGTTGAAGCAGTAACCACTAAATGCAGGGGATTTTTTTTTTTTTAATTTATTTATTCTTTAGCAAAAAATTTATCCCTAGGTTGGGCAAAGTTACTAAGGGTAGCATCAAGCAAAAATGGACAACACAAGATAAGCTCTGCTCTGGAATGGAAGTTGAGTCAAATTCAGACCTCAAAAGATATAATCTTTTATGAGCTATATTGTTTGCAAATGTTCTGTAACCTTTAAAAATAGCCTTATTATCAGATATTTTGAATAACTTTTATTGCTTCTTATCTGGAATTCTAAGCAGCAGGAGGAAATCAAAATATTACACTTTCTGACTCCTGACCCTCTGATACAAATATGGACAGTCTCATTTTACAGACTGGCAAAATGAAGAAGGCAGCCTTTTAGTGAATCCTTACTTTGCCTTTCTATCTTCCTTTATGTTGCACCAAGCATACAGTGAAAGCATAAGATTTAGATGGAAGAGTTTTTGAGTTTGTGACTGACACATTTTTGGCAGAAGAACATACTTATCTGCCTCAAGTTATCTGGAGTGTTGGAACTCTGGTCAGCCCTTGCAATAACATGATTAAGAGGCATTCATAGTCATGTCTGAAAGAGGGAAGGACAGAGGACATATATGCTCAAGAGCACTGCAGTGGAGTTTCTTGATGCTTGCCTTTTGCTGAGGAATCCACAGAGGAGAAGCACAGAAGACCAGAACAAGGAGGGAGAATAGATAAACATCTGTTGCAGCCTGGGTCAGTAAAAGGGAGAGGGAATAAAAAAGAGGAACTTCAGTAAGGATATAAATAGATGGTGTTAATAGAATACTAAAATGCTTTGGTACTGGTGACCAAAATCAGCAGGTCCTTTGTTTATGGTCCGGGAGAGGGTGAAGGAAATGTAAATAAAATAAGTGTGCCGAGCTGAGGAGACGTTGACCTGCAAGATTAACTTCATATTATCTGTAATGGTCATTTTTCCCTGTAAGAGCATCAATATCAATTCAGACTTACTGACACTGAGGTGGTGTGAGCATTGTCTTTCCACTGCAAGCAACATTCAGGATAATGACAGAAGGACTGCTTGACTTAGGTACATGTGGACACACAGTGTGGTTTTTGAACATGCACAGCATTTAACATCCCTTAGAGAGTTTAAGCTAAGCACGCTGTACCTTGCTTTCTCAAGCATAGTCATACTTTTACTAGAAACAGAAGTGTAATACCCAGCTCACAAAAATCCCCTTTAAAAGTTCCCAATGGGAATGGCTTGTCTTTCCCATCCTTTGTTACCCTTGTGGCAATCATAGTATGGAAGTATTCGGAACAAGACATCCGAATGGCAATGCCCAGTCGTCTGTAACAGACAGAAGTTTCATGCTCTACTCCTTAACCTTTTAAATAGTCTGGGGTTTTTTTGAGTGGCTGGTTGTTCCACCTTTTTTCTCCCAGGTTTCTAGGGCTGCACAAGGGGAGAACAGGAATCAGCCAGCCAGTCAGTCCAATTACAGCACATGGAGACTACTGCTGTCTTTCATGAAGGGCATGAGTGAGGAATGAAAAAAATCTCATTTGTGTGACAAGAGTTTCAGAGAGAAAAGAGAATGAGACTACATCAGCAGGTGCCTCTGAAGGTGGCCCGCACAAGAAGCAGGTGAGCCTCTATCTATTATTTCCACTGGATGGGGGAAAAAGCATATCTTTATGTTCCTCTTTTGATGTATGTTATGCAAATGTCTTTCCTGGATAAAAATTTCTGCTCTTTGTACCCATAGGGCCTTGACAGGCCTTCCCTGGCAAGTCAATTTCTATCTGCTAACTGTGATACTGCCCTGGCTGTCTGTGCCATCCCAGCTGCTGGGGTTAGTCTCACTGGAGAGTCAGCAAAATGACAAAACAGGGAGTGTGCCGATGCCTCAGCTGATGCAGTTCACAGCTTGGCGGCTTCAATTAATACACTGGACATGGACTGGAGCACCTGATGTATGGGCATATATCCCTGCAGCTGGAGGGGGTGATGATCTTTAAAACTGTTGCAAGTAGGTTTATGAGATAGTATCTGTCAGAGCGGTTATCTCAGGTCTTGATTGGCTTCTCATTGTCTACATAAGCAGGCCACCAACCTGCCCCGGTATTGTCTGTGCCCAGCTCTTGAAACAATAACCCAGAGGAAGTACCTCCTCTATGCCTGGTTGTTTTGTAGGGCTCTTTGCTTTACAGGGTTCTGTATTGGATTCCATACAGAGATTACTTAGTAGGTGATCTCCCCATCTTATTCTGGAGGGAAGACATCTATTTCAAAGGGTAACTTAGGCCACTGGAGTCAATAGATGATGTATCTGATTTAGATGGCAAGCTTGACACTTCAGTGTGAAATACTGCATCTCCATTGCAATGCCGCGTGCAAAGCCTTTCCTTCTGTGCCGGACGTATTCGTGCGTGTGCCTTTTGGGGTAGGGGTGAGGGTGAGAGCACACGCAGTTTGAATAGTTAATAGGCACAGCAGCCTTTATGACTCTTGTTCTCTACAGAGTCTTTGTTAGGGAAAGAAAACTAGCAGACATGGCACAGAGAGGGCATGGAGGATTATTCCAGGCTTGGGGAAATACATTGGTTTCTGTTATCGGGGCCTGATATCATTTGATGCAAACATTGCATCGGAGAGAACTTTAGAAAGATGATGACTGAAACCGGAGTACTGCATCCATATCACCCAGACAAGGGTAGGCTTGCCTTCCAGCTCCAACACCATGGAACCCAACTGTCTCCAAAGATACTGCTCCCACTGAACACAGAATCTTGAACAAAGCCGATCAGTAGCAATCATTCTAGTTTCCAAGATCATATACATGCTGCAGCTGTTTCTGGGTGGGTCACATGCTGCTGATGATTTGCATGCAGGAGATAGTTAAGTACAGCTTGCAGAGACATGCTCTCCCAACAGCAGCACAGTGGGTTGTGATGGACGTTCAGGAAAGGAGAAGCCACAGGATTTTTCTACCAGTGCATATCTGGGCTAGACTTTGAAATGGGAGATCAAAAAAAAGAATAGTATAAACATGATTTTTAGGAACTGGCAGGTCTTGACAGATGAGAATTTTTCTTGTGACTGTGGGCAACTCAGTTTTTTGACATTGACTCTTTGTTGTTTATGAGATAACATATGTAGTACTGAACATATTTTACTGGACCTTCATGATAGCTTATGGACCAAAGACATTCTAATAATGTCATAATTCAGTGTCATGGAAAAGCCAAAGCTAATAATGGTGAAAACAGTTATGCAAATCAAGCAGAATTTGGCCTCCAGGAGAACATCTCTAAATGATGTGGTAAGATCTGCATGCTAATCACCTTTTACAAATAAGAACTATGTACTTAGTTCAACTAAGGGGACAAATTTGGAGAAACCATGCTTTTAGCTGAGATACTCTGAGTTTATCTCAGGAGACTTAAGTACAGACTATGACCATGTACATGCTGTGGAAGGCCTGCATATTAAAGGAGAAACACAAAGTTCCCATAATTGGCCTACAATATTTTTCACTCTTTCATCCTCCCTTGTTGCTACACGTCTTTCTTGCTTTTATTGAGTCATTATGTAATTTATAGAACAAATGCAACTGCATTTGCAGCACCGTACTTAGTGATTAAAAAAAAAAAAAAGAAAGTAAACATTTACTCTTCCTGCTACTTCTTCTTTATCTGCAGGCGCCCCCAGGAGAAGAGATGTGGAAATCTAAAACTCCTCTTGATATTATACTGCTTGTTGCTTCTTAGAAATGTTTCTCTAAATGGGATCAGCCATCACTTCCTATTAGTACAACCAGCCTTTTCAGCGATGACATTACACAACGGGCAAGACTGTGATTACTTAGAGTCATAAGACTAGTCTTGTGAATATACTCCTGTGTCCTACTGCGTTCTGAGGGGAGAGTGCTTTGCTTTGCAAAACTACTGCAAAGATTTGAAATCTCAAGTGGATGTAGGACGGTATACAGCTGCTTTCAGCTTTTTGCTATTCTCTCTGGCATTGTGCACCATATCTTAGTCTCCTCTATGTCTATTTTTCATAGACGCTATCTAGTTGGCCTCATTTTGCCTCCTCAATGGAGATTGCCATGCTGCTGTGAAGACTTTTTCAGAGGAAGCGTATTAGGGCAGTGGGGACAGGTTGTAAAGATCAGTGTGATTCCACTGACAAGGGATAGACCATACTTCTTTGGTCTGTGGTACTCCTTCTCAACGCTTTCCACAGTTTACCCTTTCTGAAATCCTACTGAGGTCTTCCATCACTCAAAAATCCCTAGCTGATGTAATGATTCCAAGTGAGTGTGTCTTTGTGAGGTGTGTCTTTGTGTGAGTATATTGCTCATGAATAATTGGAAAAGTAAGAGAAGATCCAGCGAGGTAGATGAGGCACTGATGGGCACTAGTCACAGAAAAATAAATCAGCAAGCACTGGATGTAGGACTGAAAGAAAGAAGTAACTGCCCTCCCTCAGATGCTTACATGGGCCACCTCCTTTTCTGAGAGGCCACAAGGAGACAGGGTATTTTATCTACCCTTACCCTCTTATATGAATTCCTTGAGATAGTGGCTGACTTCGATGCTGCTCTTCAGAGGTTAGATGTCCATCTACCCTTCCTCCACCACATATGAAGTATATTTCTTGTAGTCACACTTGGGCTGTGGTGAGAAGAAGAGATGGCACTGCTAGTGAAAGATCATCTTCAAAATTTGGGTTGTTCCAGATATTGGGATAACTGCAGACATCTGGGAGACATTCAGGAGGCTGAAGCCTGAATTATATTGAGCAGCATTCATTTAATAACTTTGCATCAGAACAAAGCATTAGCCAGTTTCTTAAAATCCTGATGTGCCTGAGTCGTTTTAGTGGACTAACGGTGACGTACTAGCAGTGAAGCAGATGCTCTCAGTTTGACTATTTTTGTCTGGTGTCCTTTTCTTCCAGCTGGATAGAATTACGGAATGCTACCTAGGCATTAACAATATGCATGGTACCTTTCAAGGGAGAACAGATACAGATTTGCAAGTCACTAAGAAGTATTTATTCCTCCAGTGGCATTTAAATGCAGTCCCACATTGTGCTTGCTCTTTCCCACAAGGAGAATTTTGCTCTTTGCAGAGATGTAGCACAGGATTTCAGCAAGTCCTTTGACAGTGGAACTGTGTAAGTGACAGACTCTGGTAAGAAAGGGTCCACCAAAGAAGGCTCATAACCACCACAGAGTAAGAACTTTGTCAAGAATGCGAAAGAATTCTTCCAGGAAAAGAAACCCAAGCATCTAAATTCTTCTCTCATAATGGAACTAACTTGCAAGACCAGTGCTCTGATTTTTATGAAGGTTCCTTATGCTATATAGGCCTTATTGAAAAATGAAAAAGCAGCCCCCTCCAGAACAGCCCCATTCTGATCTCACTATACAAGTCAGAGAGAGATCGAAGGAAGTCAGTGACCTAATGTGGATGTAAAGTCAGAGTGAGTGAAATAACAGTCCAGCAGCAGCAAACTCAGCTCTCTGGATGCCTGTGTACGCAACCATTATAGCGACCCCAAAAGGAAATGTTTGAGGAGATTACTTCACAGACTATATGTGAAACCTTCCTCATAAAAGTTTAAAGTCAGCATTGTGGTACAGTCCCTTCAGCAAAAACAAGTGCATTAGCACAGAAGAGAGCAGCTTGTGAAAGAGGTAGAATATTCCCACCTCCCTCTTGTTCTTGTCCACTCCTATGGTTGTGATAACCCTTCACCTCTTCAATCCTTTCATGCTAATTTCATTTTTAAGGCACCAAATCCAACAAGAAAAATAAATAGTTGCTTTTACATCAACAACAACAACAATAAAGTGAAAAATGATATTGTTTAAAGCCCAGAGGTCACGACCTCCAACACAAAGGTTTTTGGTGCACCTGCAATAGGAGACTCCACATCTCTGTGGCAAATTTGAGAGTTCTGAAAGGGGCCAAAATGAGGATGCTGGTGGTACAGGAGGCAGGGAGACCTCACACCAAAACCAGCAAAATTCATCCCATAATCTGCATCTGTCCACAGAAACTCCAGATTTAAGGTTGGCCACTGTGGCTGTGAATTGGTTCAATTTCCAGGTGAACCTGCAAACCACGCAGAGTATCTCCAGGCTGCTGCTGCCCAGAGTGTCAGAGAGCCCCTCCATGCTAGTGTGGGCCTGCAGAGCTATCCCAAAAAGCATCATTGCCTGAGGTCTTCAAAGCAAGATAACTATATTAAAAGAACAAACCTTGCCTCTAAGTATAACTTACCAGCTCAAGCTGAGTAACCCACAGATCTAACTTTACTATTTTCCATCCCAAAGCTAGATAAGCCTGCAATAACTTGAAGCTCCCTCCACTGTCTCCCACCTCACCTTTCTCTGTGTGACAAAGAAACAACTCTCAGCTGGTTTGTTTTCCTGAAAAGCCTTTTTTGACTAGCATGAGTGGAATTGATACACAGAAAATTACTTGGACTGTAATAACAGAGTAAACATAGATGCCTTTGATGGATTAAAAAAAAAAATGCTGTATTGTCAACTGTATCATTAAATGGCTCAGATTCGAATGACTCTATCCATGACATTGCAGGTAATCCTAAAAAATATCTTAGGTAATTGAGAGGTAAGAGAGAGCATGAGGGTCCCTGAGCCAATATTTCAGAAACACTTGTCCATCCCTCACAACTTTGTGGTGGGATCAGGATCTTTGGTGCAGCAGGCAATATTGTGCAACAGTTCCTACAAGTCCTCAGGAAAGCAACATTAAAGTATGTGTGGTACACTTCTGTTGCCAAATGGTGATGTCTAGTGCCATTTCAGCCACTGACTGGTTTGCAACTGCAGGTTTAGGTGGTCACAGGTCACCATAGGCCCTGTGTTAGATCTGCCAGCTCCCTATAGATGTCATGGGTATACCAGCTTGGATTACACAGCACCACAAAAAGTCCCATGCTAAGCAACTGAAATGTACCAAGGGTGCTGAGGCAGCTGAGGTGGCAAGAAACTCGTGATACCTACAGCAGAACTAGAAGAAAGTAAAACTGAGAAATGGAAGAATGAGGAATGAGCTGGGGCTTCAGGTGTTGGATTAAGAGCTGGGTGGCCTGCATTCAGTACCCTGTCACAAGCTCACAAGCTCTTGAATAATAGGAGAGTAATTAAATTATTAAATAGCAAATAATCTTTCTTCATCTTGTTTTTGCCATGTATTAACATGTTTTTTCTTTCCAAGGAAGATATTTTGTGTGGGGCTTCAACTGTTACTGCATGTCTGCACTGTACAACATAGATTCTTCTTTTACTGTTCTCACAAATAGAGAGGAAGGATAGAGGAAACTGTTCATTCTTCAAGTCTGCCATCTCTTTGCTCTTTGTCTGAGGCTGGCTCTCTGAAAACCTAGTTATAAAGGAAGCATGTCTGCTCTCCATTACACTTATTTCTGCAGTTTGCACTAAAAGCATTAGGATAGGTACTTATCCCTGACACCAAAACCACATAGTCTCACTTTTTAATTTCTCTCTTGATTAGCTGATTTTTTTAAAACTAGAACACCCCTCCGTCCTTCTCTGATATGTTTTTCTGCTTTTAAAAGTGTATCTGTTGCCCTAAGTGCAGCTGAAATGAGTGAACATGTTATGTGGTGCTTCAGGGAATTCCTGAAGGATTGATTCAATTCTTCTGGGATCTGCATTCTGAGAACTGAGAGCACAAGTGCTGCAAAACCTGTTTGTGAATCAAACCCAGGCATTAATATATATTAATGTGTGTGTGTGTGCGTGTTAAGGAAAAAAATAAAGGTTGACTCAAAGAAAGAAAATCAGAGGCAGAAAAAAAAAAACCAGGATCCTGAGGGTTTTGGGGTATGGGTTTTTTTTAAGTGAAAGCTAATGGAATCCAATATAACTGCTGAAACCTTGTCATCCTTGCTATCAGTGAGAGCCTTTGAATAAGCTAAATCCTTAATCAGTATAGCCTAAGACCCCAATGACTATGTGTAGAAGTGTTAGTCCGGATAAATCCTTGAAGGTTTCAAAGATTTGAAGAGCACTGGCACTTTCCTGTGTAGTGCCTGCCCTTTGTCCTTTTCTCCATGATGTCATTATTGAAGTTTTACACTCACTATGCATGGTGTAAGTTGACATTGACAGTTTCAACACTTTCACACTGACTCTGGAGGATTGTTAGCTTTGAAGCTATTTGGCCTTGAGCAGTGAATTCTTTTTTTGAGCTCATACTGGCTTATAATATCTGAGAAGGTTTGCATCAGTATAGCCCCAGCTTGAATTATGAGAGAAGGCTGGTTTCCAACTTGGAACTGATACCCACATGATAGAAATAGAGAACATTATACCATTTCAGATGGGCAGCAAAGTCAATGTTCCTGAATCCCCCTGGGATGCAACAATGAGTTTTCATTTTAACATCACTGTTAAAGCAACATCAGCAGCATAGCTTTTCTTGTAATCAGAACTCTAAAAAGCAGTTAGGCTTGGAAGTGACTGTAAGAATATGCAATCTTCTGCCCTGTGATCTGTTTGTTATTAGGCTTTTTGGAAACATCTGCATGGGGCCAGAGGCATATTTCATATCACTGTAATTTAATTCAAGTATTTTATGAAAATAAAAATAAAATGCAGTGTGGTGATTTAGACACATTTAATATCAAAGCAGACAAGCACTAACAAGCAACACAAAGAAAGTGAGCTGTTCAGACACTTACTCATGTGAGTTGTCCCATGGAATTTTATCAAGATGACACACATAAGCAAAGACTTAAAGGCTGGCTCCAAAGCCTAAGGCATTAGTGACCAGTTGGTGGTAGGTTTTGAGACTCCTCCAGCTGAAGCCAAAGAGACTTCTCTACATGCCAAAGAGGTGCAAGGCCCTGGCACCTTTGAGGATAAAAGGCTGTTGTAACAGGAGAGTTGTGGGAGGAAAAATCTTCCAGGAATTGTGAGCTGAGTCTGCATCTCTCTTTAACAAAATTTCTAGCTTTTCATGCATTTCCTTGTAAGGATAAAACATGATGGTAGGATATTCATCCACCTGAAAATTTCTAGCTCAGGAGGTGAAATGCCATCAGCTGCCATCATAGAATGTGAATAACATCTAGAAGTTCAAAATGCAGTGTTCTCTTTTGAAGTCCTCAACAGATCATATCAAGAGTAAACCCAGCTGAAAAACTGAAAGAGCAAGAATGGAATTAAATCTATTGTTTCAGTATACCTGTTCCAGTCTTTCGATTAAAGATGAAAACAAAGTCACTAAATCAGGACAAAAGTTTTTTCTCCATCTGTGTGCATATTTCCTTTAGCCAGATATTGTGAGCAGTCGCAGAGTTTATTTAAACAGTCTTGTATCTCCTGTATAGCCAGAAACACAACTATATTGAGTCCTTCTCCAGAAATGTTTTGAATCAGCGAAAAATTTTGTTGGATTTTCTAATAGGCAGTATTTAGCCACTGCTAATCCCAGAGCTATGCACAGAACACATTAAGTTTCAGGGTTTGAGAAGGTGCAAGGCCCTACCAAAAACTCAATAGAGCAACAGTTGTATGAATGGTAGATAACTCTTCCACAGAACTTTTGGCCATGGTTCATGCTCTCTGACCTCACATCCCAGCACTTGCTTTCCCCCTTGCAGTCCAGATTCAGGCAGGCCAAATCTTGTAGCTCACTTGGTGCCTGTATCCTTAGCAGTGACACCAGTCTGTCTTGCGACTTGCCCACTTGAACTGGTCTCAAGCTGAACCAATGTATGCACCAGAATGACCACACTGGGTTGACACTGATTAAAAACAGTCTTCAGGGAGAGGTGCAATAGGGAGTCTTCTCAGTAAGAAGAGAGAAAGCAAGAGTTGCCAAAACACACATTGCAGCCCTCTAAAAGAAAAGGCTCTTTCATTTTCCTCTCTGGTCAGCTCCACTAAGCAGAAGCTATGCGTCCTCAGATGAAGCAGCTTCTGTAACCTGCTCACCAAGAGGTGTGGGCAGAGCTTCTTGTTCTCCTGAGCTTCAGTCTCTGGAGTTTTTGCATTCTCCTCTAGAGTTTTTGTGTGGAGCTTCTTTTTTTAATCTTCCTATACATTATTTATACTTATAATTTAGGGGATTCAACTTTAATGACCAGTCTTAAAGGGCAACTCCATTTTTCTGGAAGAAAAAAAAAAATATTTCCAAACACTTTCCTGTTTTTTCTCATGCTGTCTTGCAAGGACAAATAAATGAATGACATCAACAAACACTTGAATAAAGGTATTTTACTTCTTCTGGCCACAAAAATCCACATGAAGGGCAATAATCTTATATTAATATATAGTCTCTGTAAAGGTATGAAACTCTCATTGATAGTATTATAATTTCAATCAACTCCATCTCTGAAATTGCTTAAAACTTCCATCAGTGAAAGAATTAAGAGAACTTAATTTACTGATTTTGCTGGGTTCTTTTCTACTAGGGCTGGAAACTCATGTGTAAGGTAATGGCTTGGCTTTCTGAAGGACAGACGGAATTTTAAGAATTTGGAGAGTACAAATAGTTATAAAGAAAAATTACAGTCTTAATCAAGAATAATCTTATACTTACTAAAATGGTGTAAAATGCATTTTGTTTGACTCCTTCAAGTCAGTACCAGTGAAAAATTAACTTACGTCTACTGCTGAAAGTACTTTAGCCCAGTTTGTCAGTCAGTATAAAATGCCCTAAGTCACTGAAATTAAGGGGCTAGTACTGAATTTCACCCACATAAGTAAGGTGGAGCAATTGTACGGAATTATTTTTGTATTGCGTACAACCTGTGGCACTTCTCTACCGGTGCTCTGGAGTCTGCTGGTGGTACTGTACTTATAAATGGCTTCTGGCTATCTACTCAGTAAGTCGCCACAAATGTAACAAAAATCAATACAAGAAAAGAAAGTCTTCTTGCTGCTATGATTTTCTTCTACTTATATACAGCCTAAAAGGTTCATAGGAAAACTACTTCTGAACCTTCAAATCATAATTTTGTTTTCTGTTACCTAGTTCTTGATATATGGACTTGTTTTATTTCTGAGTAGAATCATTCTAAGACACAGTTTTACTCTGCTTGGTTTACTGGTGCTTTCATGGGCACAAAATACTCTCATGTCTTTGTTCTGATGAGAGCCATTGTACTCATGTAGTAATTGACAGTTCTTTGAGTCAAAACTTGTCTGGAAGTGGCCTGATTTGGCCCTATATGATTCCAGGACCTGGCTGCCTATTGGGAAAGTTTGTATCAGGCAGGGTAGTATGTCAAAATCACTGGCCAGGGTGAATATTCTCCTCTTGATAGGTTAAAAATTAAAGTATTTACCAGATAAGGACTTATTAATATGTGTTGCTGTTGAGATCTATGACAAGATTCCTATTGACTTTCCATGACAGCTACTATATCACTTACTACCAAAACTCTTCGTCAGTTGCTCAATGATTTCTCTTATCTCCTGATGAAATATTTTGGTACAGAACAACAGTCCCCCTATAACTATTAAATGCAGCATTCCCACAGATGGAGAGTGGGCAAATGGGTGAAAAGATACAGTAGTGAACATTTCCCAGATATCAATGTGGATTGACACCACCCAGACTTGGAAAAAAATGTTTTTTCCCTAAAGTCCCAACCTTTCCTCAAGAAAGAGGGTCATTTATTTAATTTTGCCCACAATACCTTCGTGAATGGCAAAGCAGCATGAAAAGTAGAATGGAGCAAACACTGACTGATGAAAGGTTCTGAGAGGTTTGTATGAGGATTACTTGAGCCCTGGTGCATCTTTGGGAGTCAGAAGAGCAACTTGAAGTGGGTGTTTAACAATCAGCTACCTTTGACTCTAAGCACAAAGAAATGAATGCAACTTAATTACCTTAGAGACAGAAAAAGATGTGGATTAAATTCGAGTTTTTCATCATCTTGCCATTTTTAACAGAGCCGAGTGGTGGGGGAGTGGGGCAGAACACATCTGAAATATTTACAGAGTTTGGGAATAGCAAAGGGAGCAAGATAGGATAGAAGGTTAATGCCATCTTTAATATGGAAAAACTACTCTCTTCCTGTGACATATGCCTTTGGGATAATCTTGATAAATGCATGAGTATGATCAAAATGTCAGCCAGACTTTCATTAGTTCCTATCTCCCCCCTGAATGCTCTCCTACAGTCTAGAAGTTGCTGGTGAGAGTCTAGAAGTGGAGATTATCCAGATGACATACTACAAGGACAGTTTTAGAGAGAGAAAAAAGAAATTTCTCAGACAATTCCCCTTCACCCCTGAAACATGAATGAGAAATCTGAGGCTCTCTGTGTGCATGTGCATCTACATGGTCTGACACCCACCTTGGGATCGTGTTACATAGGATGCATCTTTTTGTATCAAACTGATGTGTGCAGTGCTTGGCAAAGCTGAGCTTTTGGCTAGAAAGGGATATTTTGGGGGTTTAAATACCATAACTCTGAATAATGCCTCTAACTTTGCTTCTTTCACTGTTCCTAGTTAAGAATCCTGAAGGTTTATTCCATTTTGCAGCATGATTGCATAAGAATATTTAAGGATACTTTAAAGTAGTAGAAGAGACACGGTAAGAGGAAAACTTACCTAGGATCTTTGCAGACAGCCCCAAGGAGCCCCTAGCTGACAGTCTTCAAATGTTAGGGACTTCCCTGAGAGAGGATCTTCCCCTCCTGAGAGCAAACGGCCTCTTACACTATTTGGCCTATAAGGTCCCTCTGTGTTCTGATCTGAAAATCCAACTGCCTTATCTGGACAGGGTTTATCCCATCATATTCTAATTTCATTGAACTCTTGGTTTATACTTGAGAGGCATCAGAAAAAAAAAACAAGAGAAAACTTTTAGAGCAGGCTCCTTGTTAATACCATAGCAGTGGGATTTGGTTGCATCTGCTTGCTAAATACCGATAGGTCACATACAGCCTTGCTGGGATAGGTGAGAAGACATCCTCATTGCTTTCCTCTATCTTCATGGAAGGTTTATGAAGGATCTAGTGTCAGGTAAACAAATATCGTAAGACTGTCTCTAAAAGCTTTGTAATACTTATAGAGCCAAATTCCTGAGGCTGCCTTGTCCCAGACCCCTACAGCCTGTTCCTGAAAAATAAGGATCTTGATGTTTATCTTATTCCAGTTACTGGTCTCCCCTCAAAATCCATGTTGCAAAAATCAGCTTTAACATGTCAATGGAGTAGTGAAGCACACTTGGAACTGCCTAGCCACTTCCCTCAGCTATCAGTGAAAATTGTGTGGATGCTTTATAAAAATTATCTTTTTAAGTAATAATAATAATGATTATTAGAGTGTTATTTGTCAGGGTTTTGCATTACAGATCAGCTGGCCCCTGGATCAATGGATGCACTGCATCTGTTACACAACAGAGAGATTTTTCAAAACAAAGTTTGGATTCTTCTCACAACAAAGAGGGAGAGTCAATGTGCCCAACGCAGTTCCCTGGAACACAAAAGAAAGCACAAAGGAATTACGGGACCAAAGGAAAGGAGAAGATATCTGAGGAAGAACATAGAAGCTGAGTTTGCTGCAAATCCATGGAACAATGTTTTGGCATTACAGAAGATGGATGAAAAGACGAGAAGCTTAGAAAAAAGTTGTGTCAATGAATCTTGGAGCAAAGTGCAGAAGAGGGGGCCAAATATAAGAAAAGTGTTGATAAAAGTGACCAAAACATGCTGCAATAGTAGTCTCTGGAGGAAACAGAGAAATTAGGGTAATGAAGAAACTGCACACTGAGAAAAACATAGTGGATACCTGCATATATCTGCATATATCAAACAAAGGCATGTACCTCTTCCTTATCTGTGTATATATAAAAGCGTACAGTCCAAGCCAGAATTTCTGTCAACAGGGTTGTTATAAGGAATAGGTAGCTGGGAGAGTGGGATGAGAGAGTTACACTGCATTAGAACAAAAATATAGAGTGAACTTCTAAAGCCCAGGATCACATATTTCTCACAATAAAGCAAACAAGGCAACTCGCAGAGTTCTATAGGGAAAATGACATCACTGCAGATTTTTAGGGATAATCATTTAACTGGATTAGCCCCAAAGTGCTGTGTCTAAAATCAGCATCCCTGTCTCTTTATGTACTCCAGATGAAACACATTAGCAGAAATATGGCAAGGGACATTCACAATGCACTGTTCTACATTATCAGCATTTTTTACAAATCTGCAATTAGTCTAAAGGGCCTGGGTAAATTAGGCCTCTTGATAAATGAAGCACCTAGACAGGTCTCAGATTTATTGGATCTAGCTGTCCTGCTGTCCAGAGCCTGTCGGCTAGGATGTGGAACAGAGATGGTACAGTGGGAAAGTCTGTGAAGCCAACATACCTGCAAACTCCTGAGCAAATGGTGAAAAGCCCTGACTAGGATTGCTGACTGATTAGATTTGGAAGTTTCTGCCAGGAATAGTGTCAGTTTAGGGAAAATGCAATGAGTGAATAAGTTAAGAGAAGCTCTTCAAAATCAGGTATATATATGCGTGTGAAATCCTCTGATATTATAGTGACAGGGACACTTAGCGCCTGTTAGTGCCTGAGACAGAGATGAACACATACATACAGAGAGAATCAGAGAGAGGGGGGAGAGAGAGAGACAGAGAGAGAGAGAGAAAGAGTGGGAGAGGAACACTTAGTGAAGACAAAGCTAGTATTTTCATATTGCACAAATTCTGGAGAAAAAGGATGCAATGTTATTAACCCTTCTCCTTTCCCTAACCCTAAACAAGTCTGTCTGAGAGGTGAATATTTGCATTCCTGAAGAGAAGACTGGTAGTTTCTGTTACTTTCCACCTCCAGAGTAATTTTAAAGAAAACAGTACACTGTGATTGGGCTTCTTTGATACATGCAGCTATTTGCTTACATGCACAGCTTGCTCCTAGCTATTTTAATACATCCCCCAAGCTAACTATCACAAAATAAAGTTGTTGTCACTGGGAAGGAAAAATAGTCTGGAGGGAAGGAGGTATAGGGAATGTCCAGAATATTCTTATTTATATCTTGAGATCATCTGCAGTGATTTCCATCTACAGTGTGGCAACACCTGCCAACTCCTCTGCTGTTGCTCTTGCTGAACTCAGCTGAACAAGCCAGTTAGGATTTTCCAGCAGATGTTCAGATGTTTGTCTTCTCCCACTCTCTTTCTTTTTTGCCTTCTGTCTTTAAAAGCCCTGTAGGACCTCAGGCTTGCAACTTTACCTAGCTTCTCAGAAACAGACCACATCCAAAGCTCCACTTATTGCAGTGCTCAGATTATTATTAGCAGAGCTAATAATTGAGCACAAAGACATTTCATATCAGTTGTAAAAAGCAGGGAAGAGCAGTAGAAGGAACTAAAATGTCTGGACCCATTTGTTTCTGAAGGAAGTGCAGAGGGCTGCCACTCCTGTCTGACTGCTTCTTTTCTCCCTGATCACTCAGCGTTCTTTAGTAAACCCACATTGATTTCCCTGTCGATAGTGTTCCCTCCAATCACAAAGAAACTGTCAGTGCCAAATAAATGGCCAAGTGTTTTCCAGCAGCACACTTAGTTCATCCACCTTGTAAAAAGCTTACTTTGCTGCTGTATCTCTCTCCTTTCAAATGAGTACACTCTATATGATCTTAGAAGAAAGAAAGAAATCTCTTGTGCCTACCAGGGACCCAAATTCACACTGGAAGTGCACAGTGTATCCAATTACACTGCAGTTTGATCCTGTTACTTTTCAAGACCTTCTAAATTATGGAATTAAAATGGTTTAGTGGAAAAAAGTACTGGTGACACTAGCAGTGTTAAGAATTTAGAATGTGCCTTCTCATGTATTAAAAAAGGCTCTTTGAATATCATCAAAGAGATTTAAGAATTTTTATTCCTTTTTAAAGCTGTTTTAAAACTGATTAGGCTTTTTAGAATATGTCTGTCTCTTGCTCCCTCTCTTTCCCACTGCCTTTTCTCCCAAGTCTTCCCTCCTGCTGATTAATCAAACTTTTCTTTGTTAACATAGGGCACTTCTGCCAAAATATTATCATTTTGCCAAAGAATGAAGCAGGCAGCCCAGCACTGAGACCTGGCACTGTTTTGTGTTAAGGTCTCCTAAATGCTGTAGGTGTAAAATGACTAGAGAGAATCAGCACTTTTCCAACCACTTAATTTTTCCAACAACAACAAAAGCGCCTGACACTATTCTCATAGAAATAAAAAAAAAAAAAACCCCCTCACAATATTCTAAAAAAAAAAAAAAAAAAAAAAAAAAAAAAAAAAAAAAAAGTGAGGAAAACACAGAGGGAAGCTAAAAGATCTGATGGCCTGTGCACTTGAAAATCATAAAGGAACTTCCTTGGGAAATGTCTGTGGGTTGTTCTGTAGGAAGGTGAAGCCAGATATATGTCTGTTTCTCTATGAATGAATGAATGTGCACTTATCTTCGTTGAGGCTGAGGGCATCGGCATCCATGCAGCCTAGGCTATGCCAACCACTGTGAAAATGTTGATATTCACCATTTGAAAGTAATTAGCAGGGCTGTTGTCTTTAAAATATTCCCTATGTTAAAAATGCTTACAATAATAAACACTAATTGCTTTCAAATGGCAAACTGGAACCACTGCATCTGGGTGGTGTTCCACAAGTGAGCACGAAGGCACACGTATCTGTGGGTGTAGAGATACATATGGATGTGTGTGTATGCATGTTTGTGTGTGCATATGTGTAGATGTGAGTCTAACATAAAACATACAGCCACGCCTGCCAGACACGGAGACCTTCTGCATATGTTATTCCTGTTCAGGAAAGAATAAGGTGGTTTTCAAAGGCCGGAGAGAAAGAAGAGCTGGCAGGCTATCCTGCAGTATCTGAAGGAGAGAAAGCACAGTCTTGTGGTTCAAGCACAGAACTGCATATGGTCAGCTCTGGGTGCTGGGACCAGTCTTGCCAGAACAAGTGCGCTGCTGGAGACAACCTGGCTGTCAGGGACATTCACTGATACTCCGGGACTACGACAGAGGGGTTTTCAGCAGCCTTGATCATCATCAGGAGGAGAGGTGAAGGGGTGTCTGACTTTTTTCAAACTGTAGAACGTGAAGTTGGGCAATGAAAAATAAAGTGCCTAAACTCAGTAGTGCTTCTTTAACAGTCTAGCTGATGACCTTTTTCCACCATAGAAGATCTCCTGAGGCTAGCACTGAGGCTCTGTTCATAAATGCTTATCAAATATATTGACATTCTCAGCTGCTCTGAGCTAAGTTGCAAAATGTTCTCACTCCATGAGGGACGGGTTGCTAACAAGCCTGTATCTCTTCTCACACCAGTGTAAATCAGAAGCAACACCAAAACAGTTAACGTAAGCCATGCTGTCATCAAATTGGAATGAGCGAGGGGGAAATCATGCCTGATTCTGCTTGTCAGTTTACAGCTAAGTTGGAAATCACATGCTTTAATTGAATAGTTCTAAATGAAACAGAAGTTTGGTTCAGCTTATTCAAACCCCACAGTAAAAATTAACCTAGCTCGCACTGTCAGCAATAATCAGGTAAAGTCCTATGGGACTGTAAAGTTGCAGATGAAAAAACAATATCGTCCCAGTGAGGATGGTATTACCCCTTCTGAAGCATCAGAAGCTGGGATCAGAGCTCACCCTCAGGACTACGGCTCCCAGAAATGCACAGCCCTTGCACAATTCTTCCACAGCTCTGTAAAATCCAGGGCAAGATAAGCTGTGGCTCTCTCTGGCAGCTGCGTTAGGCCAAACAATGAGTGCTTTAGAAAGTCATTCTCACATCTGTGAATAATAATTGGAACACAGATTGGGGATGGCTCTCCAGCATAATGTCTCTCTGTGGGGAGGCTTACAGTTTCCTGCAGTGAGAGATCAAGTGGGAGGTCCGTCAACTCCTGGAAGACCCATCCTGGGAGATCCCAGCTTGCTTTGGTTTGGCATGAGAGGAGGAGGCCATGAGCCGTGTGGGTTGGCAGGGTTGCTGCTGAGTGGGTTTGCAGAGTTCTGCTGAGTCTTGGAGCTGTGCCATGCAGGTAGCCCTGCCATACAGATATCCGGGAGGGAGCCACCGAAGGACAGACACCCTGCCTGGTGTGTGCTCCCCAGAAGTAGCACTGGTGTCCTCCTGCTGCAGGAGGATCAGGGGCACACAGGCCCACCATCACCCCCAGCAAGGCACAGCTGTGGCACAAACGCATGGGGAGTCTTTGCGTGACAACAGAGGATGAGCAGCCCTTCCATTTCAATATGTGGGTACTCCAACACCTCAGCTTACACCAGGTCAGGTTTAGGTTAGATACCAGCAAAAACTTCTTCACTGACAAGGTGGTTGGGCATTGGAATAGGCTGCCTAGGAAAGTGGTGGAATCCCCATCCCAGGAAGTGTTCAAAAGGCCATGTGGATGTGGCACTTGGGGAAATTTAGTGATTTAGTCAGTGTTAGGTTATCAACTGGAGTCAATGATCTCAGAGGTCTTTTCCAATATTAACAACTCCATGATTATATGCTACTCCTTATTTCGAAGAGTGTTTGGGATGTAAATTCTGGGGGAAAAGAGCTTAGCATGAGATACTACTAATTTTTTGGTAAGAGGGAATCCTTAGAAACAGTAAAGTGACCGATTGTGCATTCCTCTGAGGTTGTCACTGTCCCTGTAAAACCTACTTGACTCTCTCTTGGCCTCTCTGCATTTTTTGCTGGCATTGACTTTAGACACCAGCACTGACAGAGGCTTTGTATCTCCCCCATTCAAAGTACTGTAAAACATGACCGAACAGGGAATATCAGAGGCCATTAAACATGCTTTAAAAGTTCTTTAATTTGATGTATCATGATAACTGCACTTTAATAAAAGCAATCTCTGGTCTTAATAGCCATACAATAAACTGTTATTTATATGAGTCAACGTGCCTGGCTGAGCCTTCCAGGTGTGCCCCAGACTTTGAATCATCAGAGCAATCCAGAGGGAGGACGTTGTCTGACAGAACCCAAACAAGGCTTATAAACAGGTGCCATTTTGCCTAGGCGCATCTAGGGGTATGCTGGCTATATTAAGCGCCTGGCACAACATGGCACTTTCAGTGCTTTGATTTATTTCAGTATTACATTTAATTGTTTCCTTCTTGCCGAAGCTTTAACATGCAATGCTTGTAAATATAACCTGCGCCCTCCATATGGCATGCTGGTTTTCCATTTTCAAATGCAATCGTCCTGGAATAATGACTGTGGTATAACTCAATTTGAGTTCTGCTGCTGGGGACTTTATTACATAATGCTTTCTAATTGACCCTCATAGTTTAATAAGACAGAACATTTCGCCAGAACATTGACAAAAGTTATTAATTTTCACTTCAGCAGAGACCAGTGTCCCAATTAAATCCCATGATAATGCCTGACTGACTGACTGACCTCATTATGGCTAATGCTTATTAGTCCTGCAGAGAGGATAACATCACACACTGTTAAAATGGCTAAATGAGCACATACAACTATTCAGCATGATTATAATTTACATACATGACTAATTTTACTCCACCAGTCCTTGTCTGGTGAAATTAATGCTGTAAACTCCTGTCACACAACAAGATAGCCGCTTAGAATTTTGAACGTATCATAAAAACAGACCTTTAGTGTCTTAAAAGAAAACAACACCCAGTTAAATCCTGCCTGCTGTCTTGAAAACCAGTTATAAGTACTCATACTGTGTGTACTTCAACTGGTAATGTGCTTATGCATGTTTCTTTTTAAAAAGTAATTACTTCATTTTCTTTAATGAACTAAAATAATGGCTAAGATCAAACCTTTCTGAAGGCATTTTTACATGCCTTACAGTTTAACTGCTCTTCCTCATGAAGGGCTGTGTTTTTACCTTTTCTAGGAGATGTTAAAATGTAGTATACATAGCAATTTTGCATTCATCAGAACCTTTCCCTCTGCCTCTTTTAATAGTTCCTCTCCAGGAAGTCACTTAAGCCAAAATCCTTTATTAAGATGTTATAAACTAAAGAAAGCACAAGTTTAAAAAAGTCACCTGTTTTGACAGAACCCTTCTGAAAGAATGGCTGCATTTTTCATGTGCTTTTAAGAAAAAGAAGGGTAGGTGAGTACAGCGTAAGGAGTTCTTACACCCTTTTGCTATGGCTTTAAGTTGTTATAAATACATACATACATCTCATGTGTATGTAAAAATACTCCATCCTCAAGATTTTCTGCGGGTTTATTGCATCTTTTTCCCATAGGATTGTACACTTGACAAAGAACAACAGTGAAAGCCTGTCTCCCAGGATTTGGTTTGTTCAGAGGCAGGGCAGTGTGAACTTTCAGAAGAGAAATTGACAAGACAGGACAAGACTCACAGATGCCAGTAGATGAAGATAAATAGCAACACCCACTACCACACACACACACATATGCAACCTCAGCAGGGCCAGGTGATGGCCTAGATTTTCAGGTTAACAAGGTTAACTTTCTCAGACACACCTCAACGACACCACAGTCTATGTCCCCTTGCCTTCCAGTAAGATTTATCCCATAATAGTGTGGCCTCTTCGAAAAAAGTACTTCCAAGCCTGGTGGGCATAGGCTCAGAGGTCATTCTTCAAAATTACCATAAAAGCAAAGCCAAGGTCAGCTATAGCAGTCCCTGACACTGCATAAAGGCTGCATGCATGAGAATAACTGCCAGGGAAGAGTCCCTTTCCTTATACCAGTTCCTTTCTCTTTTTTTTTTCCAGACATACCACTTTTTCACTCCCAAATCCCTTAACTCATGAGACTGAGTTGAGTCTTTCAGCCCTGTTTTCAGCCACATTTTCTGCATTCATTGCTTGCAGTCACATACCTCACACTGATGCCTTCAATATACTTCCTGCTCACACCCCATCCTAATCACATTTCATCTTCTGTCATTACACCTTGGAAAGGAATACAGCTGACATTGTCTATAAAAATGAAGTGGAAACACAGAAGAAAATTAACTCTCAGGCATATACAATAGATGTTTGCATGGTTACAACTGAGCAAAGAATTTGGGCCAGCATGTTTGTAAATAAAACCTGGAAGGTGGCGAGAGATGTTAATTAAGTTGATAGCGTATTCTTAATTTAAAACTAAGTATCTGTCTTTTGCCATTTAACTGTCATGTTTCATTTCCAGTATTGTGTTATGTTCACTAACAACATTATGAGACATAAAATAGCATGATCCTTCACTATGTAAAATAAGCCAAGCAATTGTGAATGCATTAAAGAAACATCTGATCACACCATGTGTTATGTAAGCAATGACTCCAAACAGAAAAAAAGATATTGTAAAACAGATCTTCAGTCCTGGTACAAATCTTCTCCATACTCCATTTTGCTGCCACTTTTAATAGGAAGGAAGGAAGGAAGGAAGGAAGGAAGGAAGGAAGGAAGGAAGGCACCTGCTTGAGTCTGGAAGCTGCTGTTTTTTATATGATGATCAGCATTCAAACTGTCAGGAAGATCTGAATATATCCAAAACAAAAATGGCCAAATGGACTCCATCTAGACAGCTAAAGGATCATAGAGTCTGTCCATGGATAACATTTCTTCAATTGAGCCTTCTTAGGAAGAGAAATACCGTGGTTCAAAACTTCCTGTGGTTCAGCATTAAATGTTTTTTGCATATTGTTTTTTTTAAAGCAATCCTAGCAATCCTTCCAAAATCTTTCATAAAGGGATCAACCACAGTTTAGGCATAGCGAAACAACACAAAATCAGTACAGGTAAAAGACAAAAGGGACTGCCTGGAAGCTACATACAGTGAGGAACAGAAACAACTATAATGCTGAGTTCAGGCTAGCAGGAAGGAAAGTCCAAAGATATATCTATGGAAGTAGTGTTATGCACACAACAGCAGAAGGGAATAAAGTAGCAAGATAGGTGAGCAGCTGGAAAACAGAGAAATAGAAAATAACAGGCCGTAGGGAAGGGGAGGAAAAACTGATGAAAAATGAAAGTTCATGGATAGTGCTCAGGCAAAGGCCTTGTATACTTTAGATAAAGCTGGGGCAGACAAGTAAAACAGATCATGAGTTCAGGAAGGTTAGAAAAAGGGAAAAAGGAGGGGAAATACTATGAAAAGAAGTTTGCTCTTTTTCAACATCTCGGAAGTCAAAATGCTACACTGTGGAATTAAGTGAAAAGGAAGTCAAGGAATTTAAAATAGAAGATTTCTTCATCTGGGGTTAGTCAACAGTTACACTCCAGTCAGATCATGGTGAGAGCCATGTGGACAGAATGTGGCTGCTAGTAACAACAGGAATTCAGAAAGGAACACTTTTGTCCATTTATTTTAGAACAATAAACTAGTCATGGGAGTCGAACCTAAAAAAAGTGCTGCCGTATTAGTTCACTCCCAACCTTAAGGGATGCTTTCAGCACTCCTAGAAATGTTTTCTCTCTGGTTCTTGTCACTCACGAACCCTTTCTCAAACACCTATTCTGAGGAAACAGCTTGCTGCCTCCACTTATACTATAAGGACTAACAACACAAGCTTTACACCTCAGTGTGCTTTCCTCTCCTACTCTTCCCTTGCCTCGGCAAGCACTTGCTTGATACATGAAGTCATGGGATGAATCTTTGAGTTTAACACTTTCTATGAAGATTGCAGCTCCTTCTCAATACATGCAACTGGAGGCCACTGCAAGAATTGCTGTCTGAAGCTGATTTTGCTGTGATGGATGTAAATAGTCTGACCTGTGCATCATTCGAACTGTGTAAGAGTCTAAAGAGAAGAAAATAAGGATGGTGTATATCACTTTTAAGCATCATATTCCATGTGGGGATGGAGGAAAAGAGAAGGAAGGAAGTACTGACTATAGGTTGAACACTGACTATGCAAGAATTCTGTCTACAAATTACTGGAAGAAATAAATGGAATAAGAAGGAAAAGCAGTACTTCCTTTCAAAATTGTTTGCTTTGTGAAATTAGAAAAGAACTTCCTGTAACAGAAAAATAGTCTCTCTTCTGTCACCTTTGGGGTGGAAAGTGGCACATACTGATAGTAAAGCTATACTACAGGTCAAGAATATTCCATCCCATTGAAAGTGTAAGGGGAGTCTGGGTAGGCAGTTAGTAATCATTCCATTTGGAGTTGGTCCAGAATGCGGGGGTTAATGCACCCATTCTTGCAAAATATATCGTAAGACCTTTAATGAGCTGAGTGGTCAGTATCAAATCTTGGAAAGGTGTCTAAATGCTCCCCTGACATCATTCTGGGCTGTGGTTCAGCATGGACTAGGGATGAGAGAAGGGAGAGAGAAAAAGGAAAATGCCACCTACAGTACAGAGTTGCCAACACCTAATAAAGAATAAGGAAATGAAAAACTAATCAAAGGTGAAGAAAGGACATGAAAAATTTAAAAGATCAAGTCCAGAGTGGACTATAGAAAGGACTGGAAGGAATTGAAATAAATAGAAAGAACAGAGGAGAGAAAAGAAATAAGAAAATTAAACCTGAAGAATGGAAAATGGCTTGCTATCAAGAAAAAGATTAATAACTTTCAAAAAACAAACCAACCAACCAAAACAAAACACAAAAACCCCACAAACAAACAAACAAAAAAAAAGGAACAAACAAAACATCCATAAGAAATACAAGGATGAAAGAAAGGAGATAGTTGGCCTCCAGGATGTGGCAGGAGTAATTTATTGACAGAAGAAGACTTCACTGTGGAAGGGAGACGAAGGGAGAGAGAGAGAGAGAGAGAGAGAGAGAGAAAGAGAGAAATTAAATTAATTTTTCCCCTCTGTGTTCACAAAGGAAGATAGGAGACAAATGCCAGGAACACACATAAATTTCCCTGGGGTAGAAGATGAAATATTGAAGAAAATAAGGATCATGTCATACCAGGTGATTGAGAAATTAGAACTTCTAAAGACTGACAAAACTTTACAGTCAGATTAGTTCCAACAAAGAAGAGTGAATGAAGGATAGGGTAAATAAATGAACGAAATCTTCAGATTGTGTTTTGGTACAGCAAACCTGGGCTAAAATGGTTCACAAAAAGTTCAGGAACTGTTGAACAAAATACCTCAGGAACTGCAGGATCAGTGTTTCATATTGACTGTGACTCCACCCTAGAGGGACAGAAAGTAGGGGAGACTTCAAAGGTTTTTCTCACAACCATGGAGGTCACCGTCTGCCTGTTTGCTCACTTTTATGTACCTGGCACTTGAGATCTGCTGGCAGCCATTTCAATGTGGCTCCAGTGACAGGGTGGGCCAGTCACTTTACGTGTGGGGTGTCAGGAAGAACTGTGTTCCCTCTACTCTTTAAATCAACATTGTAAATGTGTCAACATCACCCGTAGGAAGCATTAGAAAGTGTTATTTTAAAGTGTTTAGAAGGCAGTTTGGATTTTTTCCATTGGAGTTTTGTGTAAACAAGGGTTTTCTCCAACCTGGGGCTCCTGTGAGAGGCATCTAGTCACCACAATGAGAAAATACATGCTGGAAAATACACAGCAAAGCCAGAACTAGTGAAGACCGCTGTATTTGGCATGTATGCATCTAGGTAAAATTCAGCAGTAAAACAGTAGCCAAACCTTGCTAGAAAATAGCTGTAATGGGGTACATTTCATGCCATATTTTGACATTTAGTGATTGTAACATTCTGTGCTGAAGGAAAAGAAAGGTGTGGAACAGTCCGTGTTACTGAGAGAGTGTCAGAGATGGAGCAAATTAGAGATTGTTAGGAAGCTTTGATTACTCACAACTTCTCTGAAAATTACACTCTTGTTATTTGTTTGGCTGCTGCTTATGTCACCAGTGTGTTTGCTCTGGTCTAAAAGACTCGCACACAGAAACGCCAGGCTGAAGTTAATGGGACTGACATGCTGCAAGAGACTAGATAATTAATACCAGGGGTTGGGTTGGAGCAGGACAGGACTGCTCCACTCATTTGTTTTGTCCTGCTTATTTATTACCCATTGTATGAAACAGCTGTAATTCTTTGGTGACATATAAATGAGATTTCTGCCAATTAATAGAAAAGAATCTCACAGCACTGATTGTTGTTCTGTGTCTTAGTCTGCAAGTTCTCCCTCAGACACCCTCTTAAGGAGTAGATGCTGTTCATGGCTTTGCTTGAGGGTAAGAAAATATCCCAGCCTTATGGTCTGAGTAACTGTGAAATTTCCACTTTGCCAGGGCACTCAAAATTCCTGATACTATAAGATTTCAGTAAATTCTTTCGGCACAATTAATTATTTTTTATGCAAAAGGCAATATAAATATAGGTTGTTCATGGCAGTGCAAAGTCTCACGCAGCAGATTCCCATTACAGCGACAACAGACTTTTTATTTTTTGTCTCATTTCAGTAGAGTTGTTATGAAATGTCTACAACCCATTGGAATGACAATGTTTAAGTATTTAACAAAATCTCTTAAGATCAAATTTTTCTAACCTGGATTATTATGCAGGGCTTTCATCTGGCACAAATAAATAGTTGCCTGCACAACAACCAAATTTCCTTATGTAAATCTGCAAATAGCCATCGAGCTTCCCTCTCTGCACATTACCTATGCATGCAAATAAGTCTTTTGAGAATAGCTCCATTTTCACTTCCGCATGTATATATATGCAAGAACAGTCAGAATCTTTCTTATATTATCTAAGAAGGTTGATCAAATACTAAAAGTTACAGGATTAATATTTTTTTCCTTTACAAACACAACCAAAGACACTGAGGTTTGTGCATATAACTGCATATCACTTTCACTGGAAGCAGGAAGGTTCAAAAGGAACTGCTGCCAACAGGACAACAATGCTCATGATTTTAACCTTTGCCCTGTAGTCTGTAAGTCAAAGATCAAAGTTCCCTAGTTCCAAAGTTGTTTGCATACAGTCATTTAACAGAACACATGCTTTCAAGGAATTTCTTTGTAAATAAAATTATAACGTGCAAAACAAAACAGTCACGTATATTCAAGTTGATTGAAGGTTAAAATCATAGGTCACTCTCAGTTTCAGTTTCCTGGGGTTTGGGCTTTCTGTCTCATGTAATAAAAACTGTGCTTTGCAGAACAAAGTGTGTAAAAAATAAATTTAGAAGGAAGTTTAATTGGTAGTTTCTGGGATTAATAGCAAGAATGTGAATATGAAAATTATACTATGCACAAACTTAAAATGATTGTAATAATATCTGCACAAAAGGGGAATCTTGTTGTTACTTTCAGCTATGGTACGAAAGTGTATTTCCCCAGTAAAGATTCAAGAGCGCTAGGCACAAAAGTGTTGAGTTAGCTCTTAGCAAATCTTTTGTGCTGGTGAAGATTTCTGTGATTGTTTTTGGGAGTAGTGACTTAAGGCTCACCAGGTACTGCTAGTTTAGTGCAGACTAAGTAGTAAGTAGTTTTTCACCATCACCTTTAAAAGCAGATTGAATGCATTGTGTTGTATGACCAGAGAGCACAATGCTGACAAGGACCCTCAATTGCTGCCTGTATTTTTACTGCTCGATTATCAGTAAAGCTGTGTGGGGCCTGATGTCTGTTGTAAAGAACAGCAGCACTAAAAGTGCACCACATCTCTCACGATGACATAGACAGTGAGTATCTATTGCCAAAGCAATGTCCTGAAGGAGGACACAAAACACTGGGGGTTTTTTTGTACCTTCGGTGTCAACGAGCAGATTGTGCTTCGCCATGATGTTAATCTAATTTGAGAAAACAGATTGTTCAAAACATCTTGTCATTGCTTATAGTGCTGTAAGCATAAATGTGCTATATTCTCAGAATGCAATTTGCAAGAACCTCCATTTCTGTGTTTAAAATTGTGCAAGATTTGCAATAAAATGCAAAGACAGTTGTTTTGCACTTGTTCCAGTGCCAGAGGGACTGGGGAAAAAAGTATTCTCCAAATACTAAATTTGAACACTGACTTTCAAGAAGTTGAATAAAAATTAATAAATAATGGTGCTTTTCTTTGTTTACTTCCCCAAAAATCATTTATTGAAGATTTTATAATGGGAAAGAGTAGAATGAGTTTATTTTCAGATAAATAAAAAACTATCCAAAATCTAGTATATTTTTGCTTTTTTTCACAAATTGCTACTGGATATTTCACTTCCTAATAAGTATTTTGTTCACAGTGTCTGTTTACTAGATCTGGATTTTTGCAAAGTTTTAAAATTCTTGCATATCTTACCTGCTCATTAAATGTAGCACATTCCTAGTTAGCACTGGAATAAAATGTACTTAAATACCAAAAAAAGCTCTGGTATTTCTGGCCATAAGTTCAGCTATGAAGTCTATGAAATCTTGCAGGGAAACCTATCCCAGCTAAATATCCAGCCCAGTTTTGCAGACTCAACAGATGTGGATGGTTCAAATAAGCATCTGGACTTTTGATGTTTACATAAAACCAAACGCTGGTTTTCTGAGGTTCTCCAGATCTAGAGACCTCCCTGCACCTACTGACAAATTCTGACTGAAACCTGAACCATTTGTGACTAACCAGTATCAACTATCTGAACCAAAACCAGGGACAGAAACCATCTCTGTTGTAAAATCTTTTCAGGGTGTTCAAGTCATGAGGCAAGCCTAGCATTTTGGCTACACCTCTGATGCTATCAGGGGCTAACACTTCAGCTGGGACAGATGACCATTACACAACTGACTGCCTAGATTTCTGGATTGCTTTGAAGTGAATTTATCACTTACTGAATAAAAATATTCTCACAAACAAATTTTGGGAAGGGAAAAAAAAGAAAAAGAGATCTCTTTAGTTGTATTACCAGGCTCTGGATTCAATTAATTTGTAAGAGTTGAGAAAAGCCCTTTTCTTTTTTAAACCAGACATTTATTTTTAACAAGGGATGAAATCATTGGAGAACAAAAACTGAGACATCTGTTGTTTTATATCTGTTTATTGTAAGTGCTTAAATATGAGTTCGGTTTCACACAGTTTTGACATTGTTGCTTCATTAATAATGATTACGTAATTGCAACCACAAAACAAGCTGTAAGGCTGTAACATTTTCATTACTTATTAGCAAAGAACTCGAAACAAAAGACAGATCAGCAAGGAGGTAGCAAAGATTTTTGTATTGAAAGTGGTTCATATATAGAATTTCGTAGCAGCTGTGATCTGGATCAAGCTGGTGAAAATAAGTAATAGACATTTATGTTAAGGAATTTGATTTTAAAAAATCAAAACATCTCTGAAGAACAGGCTTATTTCAATGAAATTTTGGGGGGAAAAACAGCAACTCACTGTTGCTGTTTGATAAAGTTGACAAACATCACACTGTTTAAGTAAAAATATTTTTGTGATGTTTTTTCTAATTTTGATTTTTTTTAATGCCTTCACACATTCATACAAATATTAAGTCTAATCTATGATTTCTAAATGAGCTCAAAATATAAAGCAAAGCACTCAAGTTATTTAAGCCATTGTAGAATTTTACATTTTTAGGGTACAACTCTTCAATAATATTTTTTATTTTAATAATGTTACACAAAAATGAAATCTTACATTTTTGACAGTTAAATTTTGAATTAGATTTTCTTAAAACCTTTTACTTCTGCTTTCATAAGCAGAAATTTAATTTTCTTACTAGCTGCCATGTCATGGCCTCACCTGCACAGACTACTTGGAACAGGCCATTTTCTTCGCAAATTTCCTAAGCAAGGAAGAGCGTGGTAAAGACAAAGTGTAGTGGTGTCAAGCAACATAATTGTAAAGGAGGAATGCTGGTATCTCACAAGTAGATACATCACAGCCATGCAAGCAGCAGAGACACCATTTCACAAAGTACTAACAGACCACAGGGTACACTATATTAACCACAGCTCTATTTTTACATATGTGATGAATATCTTCTGGGTTTTTGCTTAGCATTTACACAGATATATAAATTTTCCACCCTGAAGGAGTCATGCCAGTACAGACAGTTGCTGTGGTACTGTGAATCAAAGTAGCAGTCACAAAGGTTTCCCCATGTACTTCGCAGGTTTCAGGATACTCAGGATGTCTGCTCTACTGTCATTCCTGGAGCTGCTTGTTGTGGGAATGTAGGGTGTAACTATTCTATCACCATCTGTTAAACCCGGGAAGGGGCAGTTTCCTTACCTCTTCCACACCCATCTTCGCCCAGAGAGATTATTTTCCGTTAATAGGGCATTGAGGCAGGCTGCGTGACTGATAACATGTTATCATCCCCTTGTGAGAGGCTCCACCTAAGGGGAGGAGCCAAGCATTCCTGTTGGGATAAAGCCTGGGATTAGAAACAACACAAGCAGCCTTTTTTTTCTACTGAATCCACAGAGGAAAACCAGGCCCTTTGCTACCAGCACTGGACTTCCAGGAGAAAATGGCATCTTTTTTTTTCTACTGTACTGCTGCTTCAACCGAGCCACCATCTGTCACTCCAGGACTGCAGCCACCACCTGACCGGATTGTTGCCAAACACCCTGACTAACAGGGTGTCAGGTCATTTGTATTACTACATTTTATTATTAGCTAGTAAAGAACTGTTATTCCTGCTCCCGTATCTTTGCCCAAGAGCTCTTTAATTTCAAAAATTATAATAATTTGTAGAGGGAGGGAGGTTTATATTTTCCTTTTCAAGGGGGAGGTTCTGCCTTCATTACCCTCACCTATCTTTCCAAACCAAGACACTGCCACCCTGAACTGACAATAACTTGGGCACAAATGCTTTCCTATGCAGCAGTAAGCCCATAGAAATGCTCAGTCCGTAATTGCAATTACAAATTTTAAATCAAATGAAAGCCAAGATGCTGCAGTGTTGTATCATCAAAACTTTGCAGGCTCAGATGGAAGGACTAGGGAGGCATGTGGAAACAGAGCTGTAATAGAGACAAACAGGGAGTATTAAAACTGAAGACAGAGAGCAATTGACTCTGCTAATGGAAACACATGCAGTATTAAATGAAAGTGTTCCACACCTTCTTCATAAGGTGGCACTTGGGAGCCCAGTCTCTCCATCCTGTAGGGTACATTTCTAACACAGTGTGAGGGGAAAAACAGCCGAGTGATTCCAGCTCCGGTTAATGGGAGCTGTGCTCCTAATCCATGGTGTGCAGTGTGAAATATTTACCTATGCCTTTCCAGTGAGGCTACTTATGTAATTTCAAGGGAGGAAGTAGCCAAGGGGAAGCTGCTTTATACCAATTAAATGGAGAGGAATTGGATGGAGGGCAATTCAAAGCATTCACCCTTACAGGGAGATCTGTGTTTAAACATCTCAATGGGACATTTTTTAATGAAGAACTAAACTGCACACACTGCGTATGTCAGAAAGGGGTAGCTGGGGCCGCCCACAACACTGAATTTCTCTCTCAGGGAGGAGACTAGTGTGTAGTGTAGCTTCCTGCTGGGTGATATATTTACCTTATCAAGATGATCACAGAGAACAGTGTAAGTATGTATATTCATAAATCACTTCACCTCTAGACTATGATGGGAGAATGTTGGAAGGTTTAGAAAACACCTCTAAGTATCTTGAGGCTTTTGTCAAAGTTTATCAGATTCTATCTGACCCTGAGGAGTCTTCTAACTCCTTATCTTCATCTTACTTTTAAACTTTTCTCCACACTCCTCCCATTTCTTCCATTCTCCATTTGCCCTTCTCTAGCCCCTTCTTCTCTTGCCTCTGCAGCTCCTGTCTCTACACATAAGCAACACTTGTGCAGATCTTCAATCTCAATCAAGACTGAAGGGATCAAATCAGAATATTCTGGAAGATATCAATAGCTGTGTAATATATCATTATATTAAGTCTCTCTGACCCACTTTGCTAAAATCCAAGTGAGTCAAAACTGGAGTAGTTAACACCCTGAGAACCTAAAAGAAAGTCTAACTTGGATATTGGGCACTTTGCTGCAAAATCAGAAACTCTCTCTTATATTTAGAAGAGAGAGTCTTGGATACCGTCAGACTTACCACCTCTGATGATGTTCCTGTGCATTCTGCATGTATAGATCAGAAGATGCATGAGTTAATGTTGAAAAGAGCATCCCACCTGCCATCAGAACAAGCAAAACTTTACTATGGATATTTTGGAGTTAACAAAATAAAACCATCCACCAGTAAAGGAATAGTTATAAATGTACTACATTATGCCAGTTCTCAAAACAGTTCAGAATTGTGCCTGTGCTTTGGTTCACAATTGTCTAATTATTCAGATTTTTCATGCACATCCCCCTGTAGGAAACAGTTTAGATGCACCTTTTTCTCATGCTGGACATAAATGAAACTCCAGCTCAGGCCACAGGCAGGTAGATTTCAGGTCCACATTTTGGCATCAGTGGAGTTGCTCATTGGCATGGGTGTAAATGAGATCAGAATCTGGCCTGTGCTGTACCACTGCAGTCACACTTGAGAGCTGAGCTAAGATTCACAGGTGAGAATGTGCATATTTCTGTCAAGCCTATTGGCCTGTCAGACCTCAAGTTACATATATTTGCAGATTCTCTATATGACAAGTAACAGACATAATCATTTTGTGCAGAATGACTGCAAAAAGTGATCTTGTACACTGAGCTCTGGTACACAATTCTTGCCTCCTGTGCTGTGTGTAACTATAAAGATATTGGCCCCTTTTGTCTGCAAAGTCCCTCTAGTTTTCCCAGGAAGCAACAATCGGACCAAGGTTAAACTGCCAGATGCTTCCTTCCAAGACCGTCAAGTAAACTCAGCACTGAGAGCTCCCGCCTGCCATACTCCAATGCCAGAAAAGATTGCCACTGTTCCCTTGGAATAAGAGAAGTTGCAGGTGCTGGATAGGTGGAGAGCAGTGGGATAAGTGGATAAGGGTGAAAAAAATGGCTGCAGCTCTGGGTCCTACCATATTTGCCCAAATTATCTTTCTCCTGTGGCCTGCCCTTGTGCAGAGATCTGTACTGGGTTGCCTAGGGCACTACTACAATCTACTTTCTTATGCACACTTTTTTCTCTTGTTTAACTCTTCTATTTGTTTCTGCATCTCAAAACAAGTGATTAATTATTCATCCTCTCTCACAAGAAAAGATGAATCTTTCCATGGAATATCCCTGACTTAGAAAGACTATCCACTACTTCCAAAAAAACCGTGGAAAACCCGAGGAAGCAGAATGAACATGCATTTCTGGAAATCGCTAAGACAGGAAGCCAAGAAACTCAAGAAAATATTCATACTAATTCCCAAACTCTTTCCTGAGCTGCACTTGTCTCTCTCAAGAATTGTGAGACAGTCCAGAAGAGAATGAAATGGTAGGTCCGAGAAGGCTGCAATACATGGATGTCCCAGCATGTTTTTGATCAATTGCTTAGGATCTCTGAGTACTGATGCAACCCGGTCTGGCTTCCATCAAAATAGAGTGAAGTGGGGAAAGAAGACAGATTTCCAGTGGAGGATAGAACCCAAGGATCATCCTTGGGTTTTCTTGTAAAATAACACAAAATAGTGCATAGGAAAGGCAAAATTATGAGTGACCCAAGATGACCATGAGGAATAATAAAAATGTTGGGAGAGATATCAAGTCTTATAATTAAAAGTCTTCTGCATTCTCTAACTCCAAGATATGCTGAAAGGTGAGCAGAGCTATCTTGAAGAAATCCAACAAGGACAGAACTTCCTCACAATGAAAATTCAACCTACTTTTCACCTATTCATTGCTATAAATTATTTCAGTGAGCAATATTCTACATTCTTATTCTGTTCTTACAAGGTCATTCTTGCAAGTGCCCAGTTTCAGCCAGCTGCCTTCTTTTAAGCTGGAAAGAATTTTGTTCTCCCCTCCTGTCCACTCCCATAAAATTAGGACACCTTGTGACCCTGACTTTCCATCTGTGGCAGACTGCAGGGCTGTGACTGTGGGGCCATGAGGAGAAGTAAGCTATAGAACTAGTGGTAAACAGCCTGAGGTTCCAATGGGAATTTTGGAACTGACTTCCCCTGGGCTTGGGCAAGAAAGCATAATAAGGAAGTCTACAATAACTGTGGAAGTGAATAGGAAAGTCAGAGAAGAGAAGTGGCTATGTTCACCTCCGGGCTCTGCTGGGGATGTAGGCAAGACCCACATTTCTACCCCACCCACACCACAGGGCTGCAGCTGTGATCTTCTGATCACAAGAAGGAGTCTTTGCAATGTAGGGACCAAACAATCCACTTGGCAAGACACATAGATGGCTGCATTAGTCTTGTCCACAGTGGCCATCATTCTCCTACTGAGCGAAACTCCTGTACAAAAGACACTGCACCCCTGGCCCAGGGGTCCTAACAATGCCACACAAGGCAATCCTAAGAAAGAAGCAGTTCGTGGGAGTTCGTGACATCTGTACCTCTTCTTGATGCCTGTAGGCTACTCTGGACCAGATTTCCCTGCTCTGCTGCTGCAAAACCACCTCTACTCCCTATCTGGGAATTAAAAAATATCCTTTTCTTATGTATTTCTTACCTTGCAGCTATGGCGGTGTGGGAGTGGATAATTCCCTTTCCTCCTCAGAGCTGTGATTGCTTCAGAAATTGTTCCTTCAGGAGCAACTGTTCCCTGTTCACCCACATGCAAGATGAACATCGGTGCATAAAGCACCCAGTCTTTCCTGCATCATCTCTTAAATATCTTTGTCATCTGAGTTGCTCTGTGTTCTTATAAACCAATACAAATTCTTCATGAAATAACCCTACTAGGCTTGTGTCCTTGGACCCTGCCTCCCTCTATAGAAACTAAAAATTTACTCAGACATGCACCAGGCACGGGCCCCTCAAATACTGTTCTGTATGAAAAAGAGGGGACAAGAATGGGAAGAAATTAGGGGAATAAACCCCTTCCCCAAGGGTTGGAAGTCCAGACAGGAGAGACTGCATAGATATGTAGACATACATACTACAAAGCGCAAAAATACTTTATTATTGTCACATGAAGAAACCTCTTTATGCTGTGAAGTGCAAGCAAGTTGAATTGGATTCACAGGGAGAAGATACTAGTTAGCAGAAAGCCCAGAAAGCCAGCTCATGCTTTAACAGCTCTCCAGAGGCTGGCTGCCCACCTGGGAAGCCAAAAATACCAAAGACATTTAAAAGCAGTCCATTGCGTCTTACTGGGAGTTGGCTCAAGAAAGCCAAAACATGTACAAGGAAAACTCCCATGCCTTGTGTATTAGGCCATCTTCAGTTCATCAGAGGCCTTCAAGGGAGAAGAGACATGGCTTCCCACCACGTATCTCTTACTTGTGGGGGCTGTCTGAGGCTGGGGGATAGGCCTGCTGGAGGACATGGAGGTCAGACAACCCCTGCCTGCATGGGCCAGCTGGAAACCCTCTGCTTCTATCAAGGCTCAGCATATCCAGGGGCCCAGGAGCAGATTACAAGGAAAGACAGGAAACTGGTTGTGTTCTGGTTGGCCTTCAGAGGCATATGAGAGACAAAGAGCATTTCCCAGTGGTGTCATCCTCACATGTCTGCAAGAGCACAGCACACAAACTGAGGGCTGTGAACCCTCTCTGTCACACAGGTTTGGGCCACCAGGCTGTGTGCTGGATGTCCTTGTATGCTCATTAGAAAGCCTGGTCAGACGTACAGAACATCCTGTCTTATGTAAAAAATTAGTAAGAATAATTGAAAAAAACTCCCGAGAAGCCACAAGGCTGACAGCAAACCTCTTGCTTCTTGGCCAGATGCCAGCCCACGCCTTGTGTTGCTCTTCTCACCCTCCACTGACAGGTCAACCACCAGAGCATGTTGGGGTTCACCTGCCATGGCGAGGGGTGCTCCGGGTGAGACCAGACCCCATGCACAGCAGTGCAGACACATGCTGTGTAGGGAGCTGCCTGGGTGCTCTTATTTGCTACTGGCCTCCAAACATTGGTAAGGGTGGCTGGAGGCTGTGCAGGGATGTCTGGCAGCGGCAGGTCACAGGAGGTTTGGTTTGGCAGCCACAGGAGGAGGGAGGGGGTGGTAGCGCTCCTGGTTTCTGGCCCACCCCACTAAGGACTCAGGTTGGAGACTCCTCTGCACCCTTGTGAACAGCATTACTGTTGAAGGGCCTCAGACTTCCACTTGCTGCTGGCTCCTCACATATGCTTCTGGTGGTTTTCCTCTCTGTGGTAACTTCCACTGCCCTGGTTGAAATGCCCCGAGGCCCCTGGCTGAGGGCCTGAAAGCCCTGCAGACCCCCAGAGTGGTGGCACTTTCTTGCCCTTGTTCACCCAGCAGGAGTTGGATGAGCATGTCTTGGGGAGCAGTAAGGCCTGCATGGGCTTGGCATAGAATACACAGGAGGGGCTGCAGGTTTCTTGGGCTGGATGCTGTGCTCTCTGTAAGACAGAGTGCTTGGTGTTTCTAGACACAGCTGGAGGGCAGATGTATCCACTTGTCTAATCTGAACCCCACACTTGGCCTGCCTATTCCCAGGCAGGCTTGAATCTCTTTCTTCTTTTATCTGTAAAATCATGGTGACACAGAGGAGGAGGAGGTGGATAGCAATCAATTGCTCTCTTTTTCACCATAAGAACCAGGGAGTGGCAAACAAGTTAGTGGGAGGTATAATCAAGCCAAATAAAAGGCATTCATGTGAAGAGTGCAAAGACTTCTTATGGAGCAGAACCAAGTCTGGGGAATTCTGTTTTCTTATGAGGTTTTTGGGTGAAGGATCTGCTCTCCAAAAACTTTTAGGATTTCTTCTAAAGTAAAGATGGAAGCCAGACTAATTCTGCTGATCCACTAGTGCCATGTGAACCTAACTGGGATGATTCAGACATTTTATTCTTTACCCAAGACCCTGTGAAATAACTTGATTAATTCAGAGCTCTGCTTCCTGCAGGAAGAAAGGTATCAACAGAGTACAGTCTGACAGAGACATAAGTGTGTGTCCCCTGCCTTAACCTATAGCCTTTTAGCAAAAATACAGTCAGCAGATACATGAGTGACACTAAACAATGGACTGCAGGAAGATGCAAGCAAGTTAATTATCAACAAGCACAGTGGCTGTGCTTTTACAGCCACTTTAAACTTCTCAACCCATTTAGCTAAGCATTGCCCTATAACCCAGCACTAAGGAGTTGTTAGAAAAAGGTGTCTGAGCAAGCTCTTGTCTGCTTTCAGTTCCTCTCTGAAGTGCAGGACCAAAGAAATTGTTCCAGCAACACATTCTTGCTGCTACGTTGTTGATGTCCCAGTTTGAATTTTTGTTCTGGCAGGTACAAAAGTTTGCTTGCCCCATTGCAAATGGATGTCCTTATTTGCTAAGTAGTGAGCAATTGACTTGCTGTGAGTTCTGACTTGAAATAGAACAGAANACAGAAGAACCAAACCAAAAAGGGCAGGCAGAAAGAATGGAGGGGAGGAAAAGGAAGAGTGAAAGAGAAAGAGAAAAGCCAGTCCTCTTTTAGCCTCCCTGTGAGGTCTAGAAGGTTTCATTACCAGTGATAATTCAGCTAACAAACATCTGACCCAAATCAGTTTATGCAGCTATTTGGTCCTCTCTTCACTTTAAAAATAAATCCTCAAGCCCCAGTTGGATAAGCTTGCATAGCAAGGGAGATTTAATCCATACCAAGATTTTGGTCAGATATTTTTCAAACACTGGCATAAATTTTTAATTTGGACTTTGATATCCAAACAGGCCCAGCTGTAGTTCTCCTGGGGATCCTTCCAGAGGCTTGGACTTTGAACAGGCTCTGCAGCAAACAGCAGAGACTACTGAAGATTCTGACTGCTGGTGCTGAACTACTGAGCACTACAATAAACTGGAAATCAACACATCCTGCCACTTGGAGGGACTGTTTAGAAAGAACTTCTCAAAGGAGAACAAATGGAAATAAAGTACATAGAGGCAGGAAATACTGTTGCATTTGTGTCTCCATCTGGGAAATATTCTAGGAATGTTCTCAGTAACACAGGATTAACACCTTGAAATGAGAAAGGCAAATAAACACAACTGGATATGGTTTCATTATTTGCTTCATTCTGTTTTGATTTCCTCTTCACATTGCATGTACTATGTGCCCTTTTCTTCTAGATGTGGCCCTAGATAACCACATGTTAACTCTTTGGATGCTGACCAATAAAAGAATCTAAAAATTGATTTTTCTTTTCCTATAGCAAGTCTAAATTTTTCTCAGGTCTTCCAAAATGTCACTTCTCTGTAGGTTGTGGCCAGCTGCTCTTTTGTAAGAGCAGCAAGTCAAGAACTTGCAACATCTAAAAGACATTTTCCTACTGCTTTGAGTCCAATACCCATTAGAAGTGTCGGGCTTTGATATGCTAATGTCTGATCTTACTAGCCCAAATTAATGCTATAGACACAATCCTTGCACAGTCATTATAGTAAGTTCAGCATAACCTAGCTGATCTTAAAGTTTTACTTTAAGGGAAGCTGGACTTTGGATAAACAGGAAAATCAGTGTAATTTCACCTTGATTAAGAATATTTTAGTTACTTGGGCTTGAAACAGGAAAATTTGACAGTTCTATGGCTGCCCAAAATTGAACATCTCTGGTTAAGTATATGCTTATCATTCCCTGTCACTTTTAGAAGATAGCAGATTCTGCTTCCTTTATCAGGGTCCTAATGGATGAGCATCCTTTGGATTGATTTCCATGTTTCATTCGTTCCAAAATAAAAATATGTTTTCCTAGTTGCAGACTTATAATCCACCATGGAAACATCACATGTCCCTGTGAACACAGAAAGAGATATTATAAGACAGAATGGAAATATGCTAAGAAAATTATCTCAGAAGGTTTCCACCATCTTTTTTCTGTTATTCCTGCCTTTAACCAATCATTTCATGTGTTGTGTTTCATGAACACCAAATTTACTAAAAAAAAATAAAATGAAATTAAAGATGTCAACTACCAAATACAAAATACTCTGGCAATAATGAAAGGAACTAGATCCCTAGAGAATTAAATTCTTATTGTCACTGATTAATATACAATACACTGTCAGCTTCTCCAGCATAAAGACAAAAAGACAATATATATATTTCTGAGAAGAGACACCATTTTCTGCATAGGCCTTCTTGCTAAAATTGCTGTGGTCTGCTTTTTTGATATGAACTCTTATCTCCAGACTGTGTTCACCAGCTCATTTCAGGAGTTCTGAAATAACAAGATATTTCAATAACTTTTGGGTTGAACTTATCTGAAGGGCTTCCCTGCTTGAGATGGTCCACTGCTTGCCTGTATTTGTGATACCTGAGTTGGAAAAACAGACAGCCTCAAAGCAATCTGAATCATTTGAGTTTACACTTTGCTTACTAAGCTCATCAACTACATTTCACTGAAGATCTTGATTTTCTCATGAATCTACAGTGAAGAGAAAAAATGTCAGGTCTGCATAACACAGGAAATTCCCTTGAAACAAGCCAAAGTTCTTCAAAATCTTGTAATGTGAAGAGGGCCAAGAAACTACTGTAAATGGTAATCAGGCTCTGCAAAGTAGCTGACTTTATGCAAAGCAGGCAAGTGCAGCCAAAACACTTACAGCAATCAATTGAAGTTGTTGGGTAAAGTTTTTTCCATGTCCCATAAATTATTGAACAGTTAATTTCGTCTTTGTGCCTGCAAGACATTCTAGCTTTAGGATGACAGCTTTATCCATTAAAGGGAGTGTGGTGACAGCAGTACAGAGAGTGCTGAGAACAGAGGGAGAGACTGCCCATTCTCAGCTGCATTACCACTGAACAATGCTGGGTACGTCAACATCTTAATCAATATGCAAGAGTCAATTACTGGGGAAGCTCATTGCTTATGCAGAATCTGATTATTAAGTTCATGTTTAGTCCACCAAATAGGTGAAATCAATACAAAGCTGAATGTCATAGAGTAAATACATAACCATCCACTCCTACTCAGCCTTTCTTCCTTCCTTATTCCCTCCTGGGCCAAATTCACACATACTTCTTCTGTCTCTTTTTCATATTGCAAGGGCAGATCTCGAGGTAGACAGCAAAACTGATAGAAGTTGAAGAGATTGCAAGGGAGCAAATTCCGCCTTCAGAGCCAAGGATAAACCCCCTCTGTGGCACCAAAGGTATCCCTTTGAAAGAAAAGGTGTAATCCTTCAGAAACCTGTGATTCTCTTTTTCTCCCTGTTGGAGGTTTCTTCAGATCAATGCTCTTACTGAGTCCTGGAAATGCAAGCAGTAGGGAGAACTGTTTTTTTACAGAAGGAACCTAAGATGCTATCTGGGTCATTCACTGTCTAGATTTATATTCTGGGCAGTTCCATGGTTTTGAAAAAGAGATGAGAATGCATGAATGGAAGCAAGGATATAAATGGTTGACTTCATACTTTTATTGAAGAAATTACTTCAGATATTTTATCTGCTCCTATGCTTGTTGATTTGGGGTTTTTGCGTAGCAAAGTCAGTGGAGCTGAATAAGTACTTCCTCAGGCACAGCATGAATATGTGGAATATCTGGCTTCACCAACAGTCAGGCGGTGTATTTTCATTTTTTGGTCAGTTGTAGTGGTTCAATTTTAAATGGAAAGGTCAGAAGGTGAAAGCAGTGACTGAATATTAAGAATTGAATATTTCACTTGCTGAGGAGGCTTGATTTACAGTGGAAACCCTTCTGCCTTTATGCCCTTGATTCAGAATTGAAAGATTCAGGAATGTATGGGAAAAAAAACAATAATTAAGAACAGTGGCTTTTATGAAACAGTGTGAAAAGAATGAATAGGGTTATCTGATCTGACCATACAAAAGACCTATGTATGCTAGGTGCTTGTTGCAGTAATATAAAGATGTAAGTTTGGGAAAAAAAAACAAAGACAGTCTTTAGGGAGGGCATTATGGACCTGCCCTGAAATCAGCTGTAACACTAGGAGTCATTTCCATGGCACAGGTTGTGCTATCTACTTCATCTTCTAAGTAATCTTCAGGAATGACTCTACTCTCTGACCTCCGTACAGAGCAGAGTAAGTAGAAAGCCTTGGTATCCATAAAGAGGCCTCAGCCTTGGGAATGCCCCTAAATTTAGACTTAGATTTTTAAATCCCCTGTCTTGGGTGACACAAAATAGCATAGGGGAAGGAGAAAATAAGAATGGTGTTGTCAGAGAGCAAACTCCACTTGGTATCTGGCATTAGAAGGAGAACAGCTGACTAACTCAGCCACAGTACAGTCTCAGTGCATACCAGCGTGGCCTGATCAGAAGATTCAGGGCAAGAGTCTGAGATACATTCTGTTTCCACCTATGCAGAGCGGAAAACTTCCTCTGGTGTGTTTAGGATGTGCATATAGCTGGCAGATAACATGCTCTTCCTCCTGATTTTGCTACCAAGGAGGTGATTAGAAGGTAGTGTAATTCAACAGTTCGGGGTAGAAAAGGTGTGTCCTAGACATTTGAAAAGCAAATAAAAATAGCAGGATGTCAGTCACTGCATGGAACTTTCTCACCTTTGTATTTATCAGAGAAAAAAATGTGAGAAAAGACTGGCAGTGTAAAGGGACACTGAAAGAATGACATATTTGTCTGTTAAGTATAAATATGAACAGCTATGGAGATCTGGTGCTATGGCGCTAGGTTTTAACTCCAGTAACATTCATCTAGTGCCAGGAAACACTAGATTTAGTACCTGAGGGATTGCAGTCTCAAATACCTTCTACATTTTGTTTTAATATGCTGCCAAGAATTTAAATTGGTAAAAGCTGGGGACTGACAAAAACTTGATCCCCAAGAGCTTTTCTGGCACAGGTTTATCAGGGAATATGGTGCCATTATTTTTATTATAATTATTTTTTTTGGTGGTGGTCGGGGAGCTCATTTATAACTCTGTGACTTCTACTCCCAAATGTATTTTTAAAAATCTTAAATAAACAAAGGGTTTGATTTTCTTGGTGGTGCTAGGAGCTGTCATTCATTTTATATACAATATGCCTACTTGCATTGTAGTTATTTTAACATATTTCTTGAAAGATCAAGAGCAGGGAACCAAAAAAAAAAAAAAAAGAAAAAAAAAAAAAAAAAAAAAAAAAAAGAAAAGACTGTGGGGTACACATTCCATCCAAACCACTACCACACATCTGGTGCCTCTCTGTTCCAGTGAGGGATGAACTTACAATATGTAGTAAAGTTAGGCAACTCTCTTAGGCCCAGTCCTGCTTTCACTGAAGTCAACAACCAGCATCTGTTTTGCAATAAATATGTAATGGGAGCAAGCATTTCACATGGAAATGTAGGCTTACAAAGAAAAGTCTGGGCTTCATTTGGAGATACACATCTAACAAAATGACATTTAACCTTTATTGGATTTATTTAACCTTTTTAGCTTCCCACTAGATAGAAGGTCCCTGTGATGCTTGAATGAAAAGTAAAGCCAAGAAACCCCCCTTTATATTGCAATCATGGCAGAAGGACCCAAATTAATTGATGCAAAATCTAGATTAATCTAACAACATTGGATAGGAAAGCAAAGGGGGATCTAATTTGAATGTGAATTTTGTTGTCTGTTTTGCAGGCCAGAGAAACTTCCTTCCCTTGGAATGGAGGCTTGCTAGGATAGTCTCAGTGCTGCTCTGTGAAGGTGAGGAACACCTTCACTCTTGAGCCTTTGAGGTTTATGCAACTGACCTGCAAACCCTTTATACATATCAAACAGGCAACTACAAATAAAGCCTCTATCAAATAGGTTTAGTCACTTACTCAAAATGATACAGCAAATAAATAGAACAGAGAATAAGAATCAAAGAATTTTCTGGTTCCTGAATTTATGCTCATTCCATCAGGTCAGGTTGTAGCCAACAACGGCACATTGAAAACACAAAGGTAATATATCGGATAGTATCTTTATGGTTCTGCATTGCTCTCACATGCCAAAACCAGATCTCCCTAAACATACTTTCAAGTTCACTCAGTAACAGTTTATAGGGTTTGGTAGTTTTTTATAAAAAGAATTTGTCATCTTGTCCCTTGAACAGACACAGAATGCCTTGCACTGCCCGGAATGCCTTCAGTTTTATTGTACAACTAGGTCAAATATCTTAGGACTTGTACTCTTTCTGATACCTGTGTTATGGATAAGCTATCTACTGGATTATTTCTTCTCTGTAGCTCAAAGTACAAGATAAAATTCCTTCCACCTGTTGAGAAAAAAAAAAAATTATTGTATAGAAGCTCTGCTGGTTTTGGTCTTCTCTTGAATTTTGCTAATAAAAGCACAAGCACAATAGTTTTCTTATTAAAAGAATTATTGCTTAGGTTTATAGTACGCCTTTACCTTGAAGGAACACAAAACACTTTTCAAATTGCAGCTCGGACCTGGCAAGCTTCTGTGCCCTTGCAGCGTCCCATTGACTTGAATGATGTTCCCAACACATAAAGATTTCTCCATATGGATCCACTTGCAGATCTGACCCTCAAGGCACAATTTGTCCCTATGCCAAGAGAATAAAAGCACTTTGAAGGAAGGAAATTTTATACATTTCAGGTCAGAGTTTCCACCTGGGCTTTGTTCCTTATGGAAGAACAGGGGTTGTGAGTTTCTAAAAGGGTCTGCTGAAGAACCCAGCACTAGATTCCCATTCCTTTTTGTCCCAACACAGCACTGATCTCTTGAGTAGCCATATTGTCTTTTCTATATAATTCTGCACATGAAATCTCCCTCTCCTGCATGCTTCTCCCCTTCACCTGAGGGAGTACATACAGCCACGTGTCATGCTCTAGCCATCCATGGCATTGAGGAGGATGGACAAGGGGATGCTTGCAGTGCTAGGGATGACAGTACTGCAGCTGAGAGTCTGCCCTCAAAGGAAATGTGCCTCAACAGATGACTGAGCATAATGTCAGCAAAGGTCCCTCAGCAGTCTTCCACAGAACTGAGTGATGGAGAGGACAAAACTGCAGTATCAGTACCTTTCCCAGTCTCCTTCTCTGAGGTGTAACTTATGGATGGGTTTCTCCTGCTCTCCAAAAGCAGAAATAAATCCCAAGAACTTTATAAACAGTGTTCAGTCTGTATGACACCCTGTAGAAATTCAGCCACCCATTGACAGGGTGATTCAATAAGTATTGTCCCTCATTGCTGTTATGGATGGAATTTAGCTGGCTGAATACACAGGTTGGGATACCTAGGTTAATATGCCTAATCACTAACAAAATGCATAAGATATCTGGAGACTATAAGGGCAGACACTTCCACTTTAAGCTAACCTCCAACTACAGCCCACATAAAAGCCCCAGATGGTTTTTCGTTTGCTATCTCTGTGTAAAGGTCATGCATAGGCATTAGTATATGTAATTGGTTATACACAACATATGTAAGTGCATAAACTGCAGAAACAATTTCCAGCAGTCGTCTTTTACCCTGAAAATTTCTGTTGCAAGCAGGAAGAAGATAGGTCCACCTCACAACTTGGGGGTCTGAAGAGATCACAGATGTAATAACCATGCTTTTAGCATGGCAGGGTTAAAGTCTCGACAACCTACTTGCAAATTAGCAACACAGGGAACAAATTCTTAAATTTGGACTTCTGAAAATTACTTGCAGGTGTGACATAATGCAGTTTGTCCCACAATAAGTTTATAGTGAATTTATATTAACTTGCAGAGCTGTTCCTTTTAGTAAAAATATTTAACAAATGTTTTCACACTGTTCTAGAAATAGTCAATGTATGATTTGTCATGGGAAAGGTAAAATACTCTAGATAGGTGAAGTATCAAAACAAATACATAAAAGTTTTTTTTTTAGACTACATTTAGTGGAAGAAACATGTACATCCACTAAAATCCCCTGTTCAGCCTTTCTACTTTAAGCATGAGTTCATTAATTGCTTGAATGTTCCACATTGTCTTAACTAGCTAGGAGCATCCTAGCTGAATATGCTCCCCACAATCACCTCAGATCAATGCGGTGGTAGGTCTCCTTTTATCCCTAGTCCAACAACCCCCCTCCAACAACAGAGGTCCTTTGCAGGCACAGGGCCCTGATTTATGTTTAATGCAGCAGTGTTTTTACTGCTTTTGGCACAAGATGTTTGTAAGAGGTGAAAAAGACACACAGGCAAAAAGTCTGTTTAGAAAACAATTCCAACATAAGCACCATATGCCTTCAACTCATAGGCTCATTTCCAGGCAAGCCACCACAGCAAGCACAACAATTAGCCCAGTTTTTAATTTTTTTTTCTTTAAGAAGTGGATGGGGGTGCAGGGGAGGGTAAAGGGAACAAGTGAGTAGGGGAGTGTTGTTTCCTTCTATAGGATTTTTTACTAGATTTTTTAACTGTTTTTCTTTCCTTCTGCTGGTTTACTACCTTGTATCTATCTGCCCCACAGGAGTTTAAAAGCCTTAAGTAAGTATTATTAGGTTTTCAGTGTGTATTTTCTAATTTTGTGTGTGTGTGTTTGTGTGCTTGTGTTGGAAGCAGTTAAACCCTCATGAAAGAAGGAGCAGGCTGGCTTTTATTGACATTGGTCCATTGGTAGGGATGGCAGCTTGCACCAGCCGAGACCATGCCTGCCTAGCATCCCGTTCATTCCTAGCGGTCTAGACACCATGTTCATATTGCACATAATTTTCATATTTGGTCAAATCTTTTGATATGTACATGGACTAGATATATCTGGACTGAGAAAAGGAAGTCCATGTAGCTAGAATAAGGGTAGTAGCTATAACAGTAAAAAGAGGACTGGCAGTTTTGTTGCCCCTTGTTCTACATTATTGGAGATCAGGACAAAATCCTTAACAACTTCACCAAAATGAGGCTGAGAAGACCATGTCAAGGTACAAGGGAGATATGACTTTACACAAGAGTGTTACCACTGTCTCTACATGAACTGAAAACTTAAAGGCTTCCCAGCATTCAAGACTGAAGTTGTTTCTATTTTTCCAGTAATTCAAATCCTATGATGTTTGGAGCTGTAAAGTTACAGGGAGCAAAGAGAGATCATCCTTGTGGTTCACAACAAGAGGAAGGCAGTGCTTGACCATAAGCAGTGGGCATTATCATCAGACACCTGGACAAAACCAACAAGATTTAGAATTTAAACAGCATAGTGTTTACAGCTTTATCCATTTTTTACAGATTATCCATTCCTCCAGCACAAGATGTATATCACTATTATTTGAACAATAATGACTGAAAGAGCTCAGTTTCACTTAAATTATTCAGTGAATAATAAACCATTTTCATAATCCAGTCAAAGTATAGAAAAATATATTCATTGAATATTTTTTGCATTGAGTCTCAAGAAATTATTTGCAAATATATGTTGAGGTTACTTGGCCAGTTCCATTGCAGTTAGGCTATAGGTTCTCCCAGGGTATCTGTGCTCTTACAAGTGTGCCTTTCTAGGGTGGAGGAATAACCACCTCTGGGAGTATATGAATCCATGTTAAGATTGCTGTTAGATCTGCAGAAATAAACAAAATTTACATTAGGAATGAATGAGTCTGTAGCAGAAAAAGCCTGCTGTATTCCCTCTGTCATGATCTGTACTTGGAAAATGTCAAATGCTACTCCAGGTCTTAGTAAGGGACATATCCTTTCATTTTTTTAAAGGAAAGGAAAGAGTAGAAAAACTCAAGAAAATTCCTACAGAATGGGGGTGGAGGGGAGGAGGATGTATGGAAACGTCATTTCCTTTTTTTTGACAAAAGCAAATTGAAAACCCCAAAAGCTAATGCCAGTGACACCATCTGTGAAAGATCCCAAAGTACTTTACGAGTATCAGGTGGCATGTCTCTCACTGAGGAGAGCATCACTCAGGACTAACAGCATGCTGGGAAGTTAGCTGGAACATTCACAACCAAGGTTGCCACACTGATCAAGGAGTTTCCTGCTTTAACTGTGTCATCCTCCTTGGACACCCTCCTCCAAAGTCCTGCCTGATCCACACAACCTTAAGAAAGAGGTTTGTTTAAAATATGGGATTTCTTTTGTGAAAAAGCCAGTGATCCTTTTGTTCAGTATTTCCTTTGTTTTGGTGCAACAGAGATGTCAGCCAAGGGAAAAACAAGACGATCCCAAGAGAAGTCAATTCCACTAGTGTGTGGTGACTGTGTTAGAGTGCTTTCTTACACCAGTAAGTATAAGGGGAAAATATTTGTGACAATGACAGTGTGACACCAGAAGAGAGAGAAAGAGGAAAAGGAAAAATTTCTGCAATGAAAAGATTTAGCTGGGGTCAAAGGCTGGGAGCATGGATGGTGAGGTGGAAGCACAGAAAGAAATACATCTGGGAGCGAGACCTCTTCTGGGCTTTTTTGTTGTTGGGTTTTTGGTTTGGGGTTTTTTTGTGTGGTTTTTTTGTTTGGTTGTTTTTTGCGAGGGGGGTTATGAGGTTTCTTTTGTTTTTGTAGGTTTTTAATTTTTTTTTAAATTTGATTTTATGTTTATATTTTAGATATTGGGGGTGTTTTTTTGCTTTCATTTGCTTTTCTGGAAAGTGGAGATGGGTAAATCGAGTTCGGAAGTTAAGATGCAGACCCAAAAAATGCAGCACTGATAGTGCAAAATCAAATTTTCCTATCTCTGAACTCCTTGCCTGCCTTGGCTTTTGCAGCCTCTGCCCCTTCTTTGCCCTATCTGCCCTTCAGCCACATTTCAGTCTGTGTCTGGACAATACTTTGTGTAGGTTCATGAAATCCTATCAATCCACTTTTTTCTTTTCAAAGGATCAGGCTAGCAATCACGGGTCTGCCCCATTGAGCACAAATTCATATGTCCTCCTGCCTCCTCCCCCTTTTTTCTTCTTTTTTTTTTTTCTTTCCCTGGCAATTAAAAAAAGTAAAATCTAAGACCAAACAAATCAATGTTTACGGATTTGTAATAAGTTTCTTTCTATTTATTTATTTATTTATTTCCTCTTCAGTCACTAAAGAAGCAGCAGCAACTTGCACGGAGCAGTTGTTGCCAGAGGGTGAATCATAGCTATATTGATTTGATTATGTAAAAGCTCAGAGGAACCTAAAGCCAGATACAGAAATATCTCATAGTCCAAACCCTGTGGGACACACACTAGTAAAAAAGCAATCTTTATATTGTTCCTGATAAAAGCATCATTAGTTTCCTCACAGTGAAACCATTTCTCTGCTGATACAGTATATGGTTTTCCTTTTCTCTAGAATCCACTCAGACATAATTAACACTCAGTTACGAGATTTCAGCTTTCCTCTGGAGTGTGTGCTTTGAGGCTGTTGAGAGCGTGGGTGCACAATCCTGAGCATCTCCGAATTGCTCTCTCGCCCCTCTGCAGATCAGGGGTCTGGCTCATGGGGCATGGGGTGCTCTGCACCCGGCTTTGGGCACCCTCCCCTGTGCCCTCGATTGGCTCTTCTGTGGGGCTCAGAGGGCACAGCACTGGTGCCACTGCTCTGTCAGAAAATGTCTCTCACTCCCCTCCAGGCTTTATACCACAACAAAGTCGCCCAGACACGCGGACCTGCACAGATAGACACGTTCCCAGCTTGTCACAACAAAATGCTTGCTTGTGTGGTTTTCCACAGAGTAGCTCCTCACAGGAACCCCAGCATGGGGGGAGCGCTCCTCTGCCATGGCTAGCTTGAAGTGGGGTGGGAAAAGCATGGGCAAAGAGTTTAAACAAAATCATCATGGAGAGCTAAGGCTGTATATTTTTACTTGCGCTTCTGTTAACCATGCAGCTAGTATCTGGGCAGACCCCAACTGGGATAGGCAAATTCATCAACTCCAGGTTTTTCTGTGTATTGGAAGAATATAAGCCCTTTTTTTTTTTTTAACCAATCTTACTGGTTCACGCCTTCATTAAAGAGGAAAGATGTATTGTAAGTCAGTCTATTTCATTCACCTCTGGTTCTCTCTTTCTTATCAATTTCAATCTTCTTTTGGCCCAATCAAAGGAAAATACCAATGAACTTTAACATTCTTTGTTCAAATCAGCAATGTGGGACTTGGCTGTAAGATAATGTAAAGTGTTACCATGATACTAAAGGTGATACTAGACAGATATGGCACAGCTATGCTTCTTGCTAAAATATTACGTGCTTCAGAGAGGAAACTTCATGCAGGTGAGAGAAGGGAAAGGACAGAAAGACTCATTTCAATGCTTGCACCTGTCTTCTCTTCAAATCAATGTGAAGACTCCTCAAGGAAACTTTAAGACATCTGGGAGTTTTTCTGACAACTCTGAAGGATTCATACACATACAATTCGAAACAATGCCAGAAAATTCAAAATGTCTAAATGTGATGATTTTGGGGGATCCTTTTGCCTAGTTGCAAAAGCCTTTACCCTTCTTGCAGTATCAATAACATAAGAATGGTTTCTGTCCCATACTCTTGAATTGCCAAGCAATTTGGATTACTATAAACCAGGAAAATACCCCCTTTTTTGTCTCTCTCTCAGAGCTCCATTCATGTCTTTTTCTTTCTCAGAGCTGTTCCATTGGCTGCAATCCTGGCTGGCATATGCCTTGAGCTCTTCAGGTAGGATCACATAGTTACATACAGGCTAAAGCACAACATTTAGGAGGCTTGTAAAATCCAGCCTGCTGAGCACTTTGCATAACCAGTGCATGAGAAAAAAGGCTGTTCATATAAATTATTTATTCAGCCTACCATTTGCAGTGATTTTTCATTATAAACACAGTAATAATTCCAGTGGTTTCAGATCTCTTCACCTGCTTCTGCAGCACACACAAAGGTAGAGGTGTGACTGTCAAGTGTAGCAACCTGTCTGCCTCATTGACTTGCTCAAGTAGGACAGATCACTGATGTTCACAGCCATGCCTGTCTCCCATTGCAATATGGTGCCAAAGCCCAAAGAGTGCCAAAAAAATTCTCTCCTCAGCAGTAAAAGCTGAGCCCATTTCATATCTCTCTAGGTTGAACCTGGTGCATATTCCCAGAACATCTTTCCACACAGAAGTGAAAACAAATCTCATTAAAAGAGAGCTTCAGCTATTGGAGAAGCAATGACTCACCCATCTTTTACAATTTAACACAGGAATCTCTTAATAAAATATTAAGTGCACTATGATATGGGGTTTTTACTCTGAATACTGTACACATTTGCAGTTGCACCAGATGAATTAGGAGTCTTGTTCTGACAAATCTGTGGTCTTTGGTAGTTTTAATTGTAACTTAAGAGTAGACTCAACTTTTTGCATGACCTTTGCAATCTGAGTGACCTGCTAGCATGGCCTACAGCATTACATGTCTGTTCAGACCATCCACAGATGTCCCTTCAGTTCTCTCAGATTCAAAATAGGTGAACCTGACACCTCACTTGTGGCCAAAAAGAGCTGCTCACATTTGATGGATGACATGTGATTTGAACATATCTGTGCTAAAACAGAACCTGAGACTGCCTGGATTCATTCTCTTTGAAGTCCTCAAAAACTTTGACCCAAGAGCAGCTGATATGTTCAGAATTTAGTCTTATAAGAAAACCTTGTGTGAGTGAGAGTAAAAAATGCCCCAACTTATTTTTTAAGCAAATGCTGCAGTTTGGGAGTAGCTGACACGTAATTTTTTTTTAAATAGATTTACTGACTGAAATACTTTTTAATTATAAATGTTTTAATTAGAATTCACTTTTATACATTATAAACAAAAAAAGATAGATTCTATCTTAATTTTATCTGAAAATATAAGCACTTCTGTTTTAGAGAGAACTTGTGCTTTCCACTCCCTGGAATTAAGCTATTATGATTGCCTTTCTTGTCTGTAGCAATCTGGATCTTCCTTCTGTACAAAAACCAGGCATCAATGTAAGCATCAAAGAAAACCTAGGACCAAAATCACTGACATAGGTGAAATTACAAAATGGCTAAATCTGAACCCTCATTTTGATAAGTCTTTGCAACTGAAAATATGGCAAACAGAATGGGTAACTTCATACAACAAATATCCATATGTTTTGGTTTTCAGCCTGCATCTATTCATCAAGAAACTCTTCTTTTACAAAAGGTGTTCTCACATTGAAAAATGCTCAGTTCATTGGCTTATTCTCTGCAAGAATTAATAAACCCCTGAAAAATTGCTGTGCACAACAGCTTTAATAGCTCTGTCCGGCTGCTTCCCAGTCTCTACCTCTTGAAAATAAAGCAAACTCTAACTATAAATCAAGGCTACTGAAATGAAGGCCAGTTGCACATCACAGAGAATGATTTTATAGGTGGAACGTGGGCTTGCTAATTTCTAGAATAAATTATTGTGCTTTATTGAAAGCAGTTCCATTTACACACTTTTAGTTGCAAAGACTTAAAAACAAAATCACAAGCCCTGTTACAGGCTAATTTTAACGTCTCTTTTTTTTTCAGGCAGCTCTCAGTATAAAACATTTAGCTGACAATGTGCCAGGAAATCCGTTTCATTAAAATAAACACTGATACACTCATTGTGAAGTTATCTCACTTATAATATCAATGATCTTTAGTAGAGTTGTTTTATTACTGGAATAACATTTCTGTCTGACAAGTTTGGAGTCAATATTTAACAGATTTAGGTCAGATTTAGCAATAGGATTTTGTAAAAACCTGGAAAGACTGAATTCTGACTGCAAACTCATAAAGTAGGTTTACAGATTACAAAATGAGCATTTTCATAAATATGCATGTCTCATAAATATTTGAGAAAAAAATGAAATGAGATCCAATATCTAAATGATTGTCTAATTAATAATTCTTTTGATAGGATAGTCTTGAATACATATTAAATATGTGAGAAGAGAGAGAAAAAGAGAGAAAGAAGGAAACAAGGAAGGAGGGAAGGAAGGAAACAAGGAAGAAGGGAAGGAAAAAAGAAAGGAAGCAAGGAAACAAAGAAAGAAACAAGGAAGGAAGGCAGGAAGGAAAGCAGGAAGGAAGGCAGGAAGGCAGGAAGGCAGGAAGGAAGGAAGGAAGGAAGGAAGGAAGGAAGGAAGGAAGGAAGGAAGGAAGGAAGGATTCCTTTTGAAATAGCAGCAAGATTTTTAAATCCTACTTCTCCATTTAAAAATTTCAAAATCAGTCAAGAAGACCCTTTAACCTCATCAATATTATATGAAAGTCCTCACATGTACAGCCTGTTGCACATGAAAGATTGCTGTTTGATTCCCGGCACAGCTGGGGTCCAGGGCTTCAGGCAGCAGGACTGCATGAATTTAAGAACACTTTCTACTTGAGGAAGCGTAAATCTTGAGGAAGAGGAGGTTGGACAAGCATGCTGATGATGACCCATTGCATGCTACTGCAATTCAGCTTTGAATGGGATTTCTTCACTGGTTGCTCAAGCTATAAAGTTATAGTGGCCCAAATGTATTTAAAGCAACACCCAAATTATTTCAAAAAAGCAAGTGACACAGCCATTCCACAGTTAATTGTAGACCATAATTTCCCATAATTTGCAAGTATTTTGATGGGTAGTTTTTTGGCAGAGCTAAGAAATCCCTAACTCTTGGATGAATGATCATTCCCTGTGGAATTTGAGAGATGTATTTATTATTTTCTTTAAACTGTAGTTCCACTGTGAGGGGTTTTATCACCCACATAGAGAGAAGGAATAGTTATGGCAAATAACTCATGTAGTGAGTGTTTTGTGTCGTTTGTCTTCTGATAAGGCAGCAAAGCAGATTTAAGAAGGATTAAAGGAAAGCAACAAGTAACCTCAATGTCCCCTGTACATCTTAAAGCAGTTACACTGAAGGGGTTTAGCAGGGATATGAGGGAAATACCTCTCTTGGCTGGCAGACTGCAGAGATGTATACCAGTGGAACATGTGCCTAAAACCACTTTTCTCTGGAGCAAGAGACAGAGCTGTGATTCATAAACTGGCACTCGGGCTATTGCCTCATTCCTTGAGTTGCACCAAGATCTTCATAGTCCCTCACACCTCACTGTTCACCCATCATTCCCATACCTAGGAAATCACATCAGAAATGCAAAGTCCATAAAATCATTGGAGAAAAAGGTTTGTTTAAGTTTGAGTCATCTCTCTAAGCTTGTGATTTTCAACTAAGCTGAACAACTTTTGTTGACATTGACCAGTACTGCTATTTATGAAGTTGCTGTACTTGTTCACCCATGCGATTATTGACTACAAGAAATTTTTGCCTTTTCCGCATACCATATAACCTTCCTCATCTGTTCCCTAGTGGAAAAAGAAACTGTAGTTTTACTTAGAGTCACTCAAGAATTACAGCTTCTGCTGCATTTTCAGAATAGTTAAGAGAATAGGTTTCTTTTCAAAGGAGTGGTGTTAAAGATTCAAGATATGATAGTAAATCTCTGTTTCACATAAAAAACAACATGCCCAGCAAAATGCAGCCAAGGTGCATTAAAAATAAACAGAGATAAGCAAGGAATGCAGCTATTGCTCTTTTCAGAATTTCAGAAAAAGTATTCCTACCTTCATGGTTTGTGAAGAAATAAAAGCTTTGCAAGATACCAAGAGTAAGAAACTTGGCATTGTCTGTCAGATGCTGCACAACAGGGACGTGGAGGCATCGGAACTCATCAAGGTGGCCAAGTATTTGCCAAGGTCAGGCCAACACCCCTTCTTTTTTATGAAATATGGATCCAGCTTTTCAAGTTATAGCCAGGAAAATAATTTGTATGAAATGTGTAAGTGCAAGGATCACATCTGCTCTCCAAGGTGTTTGTGTCTGAAATGTTATCAGTTGGCTCATAAATTATTTTCACTATAAATTAAGATGGCTAGGTTTTATAAGCACAAATGTGCACTGGTATAATTTTAGAGATGCAAAGTTAGAATGCAGTTTTGATCATTTTGTCCATGACTATAACCATTGACTTTTTAATGTCCTTAAAGCAGCAAAATATGTTCTTTATCCAGACAGAACTGAGCTCCCTGAAAGTTGCACTATGGCTTTCCTAAATTCCCCTCATAGAAGATGAAAATGTGTATCTTGCTTTTGGTCTCGTCTCCTCAGAAACTGAAAATTTGACTTCCCATCACTACCCCTAGTAAGTAGCACATACTTAGCACTTAAATGCTGTAGTCAAAGGCATTTTACAAATGCTTAGGTATATTATTTCCATAGTAAGAAAATTAATGAAACATTGGAAGCAGCTCCAGACATGTCATGAGTAAAGAATGGATGCTTTGGAACATGAAACTGATTAGAAAAAATAATTAATAGATAGTATAATTGGCTGGTCTCAAAGTATTGCTAAATTTCTTGGTGAACTTCTGTCGTTGATTTCTGTGGTGATTTCACACGTTTTAAGAGATGTAAATTTTTTATAGCCTTCATGCAATTAAATGATGAAGTGCATCATTCCTGGACACGAACAAGGCAATGTCCTCAAAGCATCTTCCCCTATTGCAGTGTAAATAAATAATAGTACCTCACATTTTTATATTCAGTAGTATCAAACAGGGGAGAGATGTAAGCAGAAGGACTGAGTTTCTTTAATCCACTAATATTTCTCCGTAAGGAAAAGGTAAACCATAATCAAATTGTGAATTAAATTATTTTAGAAGACTTAAAACAGCAAGAGGGTGGGCAGCAAAATTTGTGGCCAAATATACTAAATTTATGGCAAGTAAATATAAAATTAGTGTTTAGCACCTGAGCAGATTGAGCCCAGTAAAATCACAATGCTCACATTCGACAGAATTAGAAAACTTCATAACAAAACCACTCCAAATAACTGTAGCTGCCATTTTCCCTAGCAATATAGTCAACAACGAGGTTTCATAAGTCAAGATATGAAGTCTGAAGTACCTGCGTGAATTAGCAGCACTTCAGCTGAAGCAGCAAAATTGCTCTGCCATTGCAGTTGTGGAAATAAATTGAACACCTTCCTGTAACAAAAGGAATTTTGTATTAACAAAATCCATATAAAAGTTCATTTTAAAATTAAACAAAAATATATCAAAAAGGACAATATTCCATATATTTGCATCTACCTTACCATTGCGGATTAATATCATCTCTGTTTCTTCCCCCCATCAGGAGGAGAAAGGTGAAGTTGATGACAGACCAACAGCACCAAAAATGTTAGCTGCCTCAAGAATGAACAAATACTTGTCAAATTCTTTTACTAACAATCTGACATGAAAAAACATAAAGCTAAAATACTTTGTACAAATGAGGTCCTTGCCCAACGTCCTTTCCTGATCAACAGTGTTTTTTTACAAAGGTTTTATTATCATATGCCCTTGAAAAATTCTGTGTCTGAGGGGCTCTGGAGGGCATGCAATATTACTTAATAACACCTGAATTTTATGTTAGTGTATTGATCTACGATGTGTGCCACTTGTACCGCCGAGCAATTAAAGTCTAAGCAGCTGGGATTTCTGTTTCAAATTCTGATGTTCACTTGCTATGGGACATAAGGACAACTGCTTATGTGAGGGGGGTGGAATTAAAAGTCTTATTTGAGTCAAAAAAATTTCAATTGGTCTAAAGGAATGGGAATTATTGGGTAAAATCTTCAATACTTTCTAATCTTGGTAGATATTCAAATAGCTCCCAAAGCTGTGCTATCCGAGTGTCTACAATACATAGGTGCTATTTCATCTATTCTAATAAGGAATTTATATGTAAACCAATAGAAAAAGACAAGTCTTAAAACAAAATAAACCAAAAGAATCCTACATAAAGAAATAATAGAACAACACACAGAGAAATCCAAGCCAAATGAAAATTAACTTTAAATGTTTGCCCTCTGCAGTATATTGCGTTCACACAACCAATTAAAAGAAATGCCATCTCGTTTGGAAAATATCTATTGATTTCCCAGTTCATCAGATCAGCTTGATGTGTCCGGCAATGGCTCCTATGACATCATCAATATTTTTCTATTTAGAATAATGACTTATTTTATATGCCAAAAGCTATAAAAAAGTCTATATACATATATTTCTAAAGACATCAGCTTAAAAAACATCTTGATTTCCCTCCTTAACATACAATATTTTTTATCCACCTTTTAAAAAAATTTTGGATCTTGCCATGAGATTCATTTATGAAACTCAGTAAATTTGTTTAGTTTATAAACTGACCTCTAAATCATGTTTCCCCTATTAGATGCTGTCGCTTTGGCCTGCAGTTGGGGTCCAAATTACACACATTTTTCTTTTAGATTATGCAGAGCACATTTCAGAGAAATTCTCCCAGCCCTGCTGCCCCCCTCCTTCTTTCTTCTTTTCCAGCCTCCTGTATCTCTTAACTGCTACATATTACCTCTAAATCTTTCTACAGAGTCAAAAAGGCATCCATTCAGCTAGATGTTTATTCTGTTCAATTCACTCATGTATGTTTTTTAAGATACACTTACAGCTGACTCCCAGCCCAGTTTCTAGCAACAGAAAAGAATATTTATATGCCCTGGATATAGATGCGCCTTTAATCAGCACTCCCCACAGGTCCAATTGGCATACAAAAAACCAGGCAAAATCTGAGCCAGGAACCAGCGATGAGACAGTTCTCACATCTAACCTCATGTAATTCTTACTTCTAAGTTTCTCACTCTGGGAATGGGGGAAGTGGAAGAAATTCTTTATCTTTCCCACTTCTTTCCCGCCTATTCAACGCTGTGGGCTCTCAAGTTCCCCTGGGACACTGTTTCACCATGGGCCAGGATGAAGAGCAGTTTAGCAAGCTTGGAAACCTCCTTTCCCCTGAAATTGAAGAAAAATTGAGTGATACTGCTACTTTTGAATATTCCTGGTTTGGACTATTTCTATGCAATTCAGCCTGTTTCAAAGGACATGGCCTGTGGGACCCTGTGCAAAGCAGGATAAAGCACAGTGATTCCACCCTTGCAGCAGGGATGAGTGACACAGAAGTAGCTCTTTTGTCACCGGCAATGCCATCACCTACTCAAACTCCCACTGGGGCCCATCACGGCACTTTGAATACTCGAAACAAAACACGTGGCTCCAAACCTGGTCATTTATCTCACCACTTCGGTAGTCCCTGGAATGTGGTTTGCTGACCTCTGGTGGTTATCCAAGCTACAAGAGACGTGGCTTGCCTATCGGACCTGGAAAGTTAAAAAGGAAATTTTGTTAACTCCTAAGGGGCGTGCAGCCATGGTGTTAGACACTGGAAAAAACTGAAGATTTCAATCCCAGATTTCAGAAGCTACTATGTCCTATGCTGGTGGCAAATTAAAGTGCGAGACTTAATCCTGTGCTGCTTTATCTTGGTATCACTTCACCCAGCAAAAAAGAACTGAAGTAAACAAAGCAGATTGGTAGCTTCTGTGACACATACGCTTGCATCTAGGTTATTTCTTTTACTCTTGCTGCTTGCATGGCTCATCATTCTAATTCCTGATGGCCCTGTGCTCTCAGGGGAAGACTCTGATGCCCTCTAGCACCAGACTCAGAAGGGATGCCTGCAGTGTCAGGGGCTCAAAGACATGAAGGCTGAATAGCAGGGGAAAGCCATGTCCTTTGCAGACACATAATCTGTGCACATAATCTGCCCCAAGAAAACTCTGGGTAAGGCTTAGGGTTACCTCTTCTGTTTTGGGCCTAAACCCTTGGTTTGAACTCATCTTTGAAAGGAAGTCTAATGTGAAACTAAGCTACAGAGCATTCGGGGTCGATCAAGTCCCCAGACCCATGTTCCACGGGTGGAGATGCACTGCATACCCTTCGGTCCCTAACAGTCCTCCCTGCCACACACTGCCCAGCAAGTCAGTGAGCAGCCCAGGATTGCATTAAATTCATCCTCTGAGAATAAAACAAAAGCAAGCCCTTCATCTCAGACATTATTAAAGTCTGCTATGAGTCATGTTTGTCCTTGGTTATATTCCTTCTGAGGAAGTATTTTCCTCTGCCCATGGAAATGTACACTAAGTATAAACACAGCTTTCTCAGTGACATTTGACCAGTTTAATGACTATACCATCTTCAAGGACAATTTCTGTTGTTATGTACAGTGTCCAGATTGTTTCTATTTGCATTTTTCTGACAGTATAGTGGCTAAAACAGACTATAGTCTATTTGAGTCTGAAATAACTTCTGGTTACATGACTGCCTGAAATTTTCCATTTAAAAAAGTGACAAACATTCTGTCTTTTTCCTTGTTACCAGTCAACATGCATTACTCAATTCAACCCTGTATTGTCTTATCTATTTTTCTAGCTTTGTCACTGATCCCGTACACTCCCTATCTGAGCTAGCACTGCTTCTCATGATTTGTTGAATAATATTGATTTGATACAGGCAATACCAAAAAGGAGTCAAATGAGTATCCTTTTAAGATCAATCTACTGTGAAAAACTTGCTCCAAATGAATTTTTTAGCCCAGTCCTGTCTTAGACAGGAGGGATAGACTTATGTTTTAGAAAATAATATAATAGATAGTCAAGAGGATGTTTGGCTATCATGCTTCTGGAAAATGAAAACCACATCCACACTAACCATTCTACAAATGATGTTAAACTCACGTTATGCCAAAGAAATGTAAAAACACTGTGTGAATATGGCTTTAGGGTGAGTACCCTAACTTAATTTACATTATTTTTCTGGACTGAGTTTATAAAGAATTTATAGAATACCACACTTGCAGGTGACTCTTGGGACAAATGATCACTGTAAACAGTTAGTTCTCAATTCTCTTGTGTGAGCAGGTGTAAGCCAGCACTTTCAGTATCTGCTTGGTGAGACAATAGTTCATTCCTTTATTAAAGGCTAAAATTTGTCCTCTGATATGTGTGAATGGCTCCCAATGAAGTAAATGAAAATGTCAATTAATTATTTAGCTTAGTTACAGGGGTAGAACCAAAGTGATACTGAGTAGAAATTAAAAAAAGAAAAATTTAGATTGACTATCAGAAGAAAATCCCAGGCAGTAAGACTATTTGCATGTATCTCTGTTTCAGTTCTTGAGCTAGATCTGGATTACACTCCACCCATCATCATCATAACATTAGACAGTGCAATAATTTCTCAAGGGAAAAGAACACTTGGGAACATTTAAAGTAGATTGGGGAAACATCAGGAAATATAGCACAGAAATCAATTCCACATTAACAGGAAGATATAGTGGTTGATCTTTATCATCTTTGCATTCCACATCTTATAGCTTATTTCCAACTCCAGGATATAGAAGTCTGAGGAGGTGAAAGGAGGCAGTGATAGTTACTGGGTAAATAAATACTTCTGCTCCTTACCACAGCAAGTAATCTCCTATATGGAAAGTGCCTGGAGCGAACAGAGCACGGTTTTCCCCTTTTTTCTCAGCAATGAGGAGAAGCAGATTGATCAAGCCAAGGCAGCCTTATTGTACAACCTGGAGTGTTCTTCACATGCAAGATACACAGTGGTTACAGCTATTGTAGGCAAAGTCTGATAGCGAATCAAGGCGCTCCATGATTCCATAATGTGTGTCCATGGATGAAGGTAAGCCTTGCCCTTCTTGTTGAAGACAGAGTGAGCCTACTGCTCCCTGGAATCATTCAGTGATGTTTAAATCAGAAGCGAAGCACACAAATGGTGCAGCAGTCCCACTGCTGTGTAATCTAGCTCCAGAATTTTTGCAGTCAGCTTCCTTCAGATAGGAAAACAGTGCACTACATTTGTGCAGCTTGGGAAACCAGAATACCATTCACCTTGTCTTCAACAGAGAATATGTACATCGTCTTCAGCATTGAATAAAACATCGAATCATACGTCCTTAGTATAAAGAAGTTGAATATCAGATGCGGAGAGTAATGTGTGAACCATACAGGGCTAAAAACTGTTCTGCAAATACACTCTCCCATACATATTCTAAACCATGGTAGCAGAAATGATGGCAAAACCTTTACATTTTCTAATAATACAGCTCTTTGAAACACTGTTAGCAGGCTCTCTCTCTCCCCATCATGTCACACTGGACAAGGAATGGGACAGGGCCCTGGTGGTTCTCAATTCATAGACATGCCATACAATCCAACAAGCCAGCTTTATAAAGGCATGCTGAATGAGGCTATGTGCCTGCAAGGGAAATTTAATTGGATTTCTTTATAGGTTGCAACAATCCAATGAAAAATTATGTAAGAATAGCATGATTCAATTTCAGCATGTGCTTGAATAATAATATTTTTTAAAAGAAAGAATTCTTCATGCACACACAGACCAAAAAAAAAAAAAAANGGTAAACCAGCTTTCAATCCAAACAGACTGCATGGCCCAACTTTGTTCACAACAGCCCAGACACTGTGTGTGTCATTGTCCTGCATCAGGATATAAAAGCACAAATTATATACCATTTGATGTGAATATATAAGCTTTCATAGCTTCTGGATTTGACTTTTAGGAACAATAATTGAGTCTTTCATTTTGTCCTCATAGTCTGAATCTAGGTGACTGAGAAAATAAAAGAAAATATTGCTTCGTCCAGCTATCAGATCCACCTTAATGAATAATTAATAAGCATTCCAGGTTTGCGTTGCTTGGATGTAACTTAAATATTTCTCTGCTTTTCATCATAGTTTATATATATTTTGCACATTAAGTAGTAGCCAAATACAACCATATGGTCTTTGGGATTTTTAAGGATACATGCAGGGAAGGTGCTTGCAAGAGTGCTTCTGTGTGTGTTTGTGTCGCTGTATAGCACATGTGCCTCATGACTGTACCTAAAAGGGCAACAAAGCTGGTGAAGGATCTAGGGAATAAGTCCTTTGAGGAATGGATGAGGGAACTGGGGTTGTATAGCCTGGGAAAAAGGGGCTCAGGGGGGACCTCATCACTCTCTAAAGCTACCTGAGAGGAGGTTGTAGCAGGGTGGGTGTCAGCCTCTTCTCCCAGACAGCTGGCAACAGGACAAGGGGAAGTGGCTTCAGGCTTTACCAGGGGAGATTCAGGTTGGACATCGGGATAAATGTTTTCACTGAAAGGATGGTTAAGCAATGAAAAGGGCTGCCCAGGGAGGTGGTGGAGTCACTGTCCCTTGGAGGTGTTCACATAACAACTGGATGTGACACTTAGTTCCAGGGTAGAGCTGACAAACTGGTGATTGGACAAAGACTGAACTCAATGGTCTCAAAGGTCTCTTTCAAACTAAATGATTCTGTGATTCTAAATACTGTGTGAAAAGTGGAACCAAAATTGACAACTGTCCGTGGATTTCTTTTACGTCCAGATACAGCAAATTATTAGTTCTATGGTAAATTCAAATGAATTTATTCTATTTAACGTAAAGTGAGAAACAGGACTCAAATTAGAATCATAACTGCTACTTAACTTCACTTAAGTTTAAACTTGTCTGTCTTATATTTTTGTCTTTCAGTGCACAACAAGGTTTGGACTGAGAATATAAAAGTACTTTGTATCATTTTCAGTGGCTTCAGCACACAAGGAAGGAGTGAATGAGATTTATGATCCAGAAAACAGAAAAAGGAAGTTTGAAACTGTAGAATGAACATGTAAGTTTTATGCTTCTGGTAAAATTAGCATCAATCTCAATATGATTGATATTGATATTAAAGATTTATCATTAGATTTTAAAAAGAAGGCTGTCTTTCATACATAACTGAGATCATTTTTAGAAATTACAGTTCAAAACCTAAAACCTTTGAAATAAAATGTTATATGCCAAGTGCATAATATTGCAGGAAATGGTAAATTTTGTGATCGAGTACTTAACATTGACTTGCAAAACCCACAGACCAGTCAGTATTACAGCAGAGATCCTTCTCTTCTGTAGCTCTCGTATTAATATTCTTTATTTTAAAATTTCTTCTATTAAGTTTTTTAAAAACAACAGTCTTATCCAGAGTGTCCTGGTAATTGACTTGCTTCAGATTGTTGGTTTATGGTGTTATATTTGTTGATACTTGAAGAAGGATCTCTTCAGACAGCCTGCCACACCTTTGAAGTACAGAGACTGTCTTGAGGCTGACAAATTCCTCTAGTATGTTTTGACTGCTGATCTGAGGGTTCAAACCTCAGAGGTTCCTATAAGTGGCCTCATGTTTCTGACATTCCCCCCTGCCCCTAATATTTAATTTTATGCCCCTTCTGAGCCCTCCGTTTGGAAAAACTATATGAAAATTATTATTCCTAAAACAGCTAAGGTTTCAGGGAAAAAAAGCAAAACTGAGCCACAGACCAAGAGGGTTACACCAAGCCATTCACCACCCAAGCAGCTAAAAGGCTTCTAGTCTGGTGGCTCAGCTGGTGGACCCAACATGGACCTACTGTGGCTCCTTTTACGCAGCATTAAGGTCCTTGGAATTGAGCAGGGGAGGGAGGGAAATTAAGCCTGTTGATACAAAGTCTTGCTGCCAAAAGGCAATTTCTGAATTGTTTTGGTGAGAAATCTAACCTGACTGCAGTGAACCTGTGGAGCAAGGCCAGTGGAGGGCCATGAACCTGGTCAGAGGGTTGAAGCACCTCTTCTATGAAGAGAGATTGAGATAGTTGAGGATGTTCAGCCTGAAGAAAACAAGGCCCCAGGGAGACCTTAGAGCAGCCTTCCAGTACCTGAAGGGGGTCTATGAGAAAGCTGGACCTTTTGACAGGGGCATATAGAGAGAGGATTAGGGAGAATGGCTTTAAACTGAAAAAGGGTAGATTTTAATAAGATATGAGGAATAAATTCTTTTCTGTGGGGGTGGTGAGGCACTTGAACTGTTTACCTTTAGAAGTTGTGGCTACTCCATTTCCAGCAGAGTTCAAGGCCAGGTTGGATGCAGGGTAGAGAAACCTGGTCTAGTGAAAGTAGTCCCTGCCCATGGCAGGGAGGGTTAGGACCTTAAAGTATCTTCCAACCCAAACCACTCTGTGATTCTGCAACAGGAAACTGTAGTATTCAAAATGTAATTGTCTTTTTTGAGAAAAGAACAGCAAGAGAAAGTCCCCAAATTTTCAGAATTTTCCCTGGGAGAGTGCTTAAGAATAATGGAGAATGTAAAATTACTCTGGCACATTAGTGGAGTGATGTTAGGACTTAACTGTCTTCCCTAGTTTAACACTTGTGGCCTTGAACACTTCTGGGGATGGGACATACACAACTTCTCTGGGCAACATGTTTCAGTACCTCCTGTATTCCAGTATGTTACTGCCCTGTAAGACTTCATAAATATTCACATTTTTAAGAAAAATTCTTCTGGTCTGGAAAACTCAGCTAAGTGGGTTTTACATTCTCCAGGGTGCAGAATAATTTATTGAAACATAAGGAGGTAAAGGTCAGTTAGCATTTACAGCTTGATACTGCCCTGCAGAGGTGGTTTAAAATTTTGCCATGGAATCTCATGGGTCAACACCAGGCCTTATGAAGTTCAGAACTTTCTAGCTTTAAACTTTATGAGTTTTGATTTTGATTGCTTAATGCTTTTTGTTTTGAAAATTATGGACAAAGTTAGGTTCTCTCTTGATCCAATTCTATCTTCAGAAATATTCATCTGGAAGCAGGGCTCTCTGATGCTGCTAACATCCCTCTCTACCAACCTTTTATCCATGGTATCACTCTCAAAGTTGTTGCTTGTTACAAAGCACACAAGTTATCCTGTTAATGTCACAGAATAATTCACTTAGGCCCTTGCCCTCTGCTAGGAGTGTTGAATATGAGTTTCTGTTTATCTTTTTCCGGCATGGCAGACACAATTTGATTGGAGGGTAGATGTGTAGGTTGATACTATAATTGTCTTCTGTATAAGTATTGTCATGACAACAAAGCATACAAAAGCAATAGTCTGTGTCTGATGACTGGACAGATCTAGCTTGTACAAATAAAGCATTTACATATTAATTATAGTTGGGAAAGAATTCTTTAACTGCCCTACTTAAAAGCAGACAGCTGCTATTGAAACTGTGTTCCTCTTTATCTTATTTTGATAAGCGTAGACTTTATTATGCCAGTTTGCATTCCATCAATATGTTCAGTGTCACTAATCATCATTCTATAGATGCCTAAGGCTAAGATACCTTAATTTAGAGGAAACTCAAACTGAATGGACTAGTAACCCCTCTGTGAAGTTCTTCGAAGTGGCTTGCTACATATGTAACAGCAGAAATAAAGAGCAAATGGCCTTACAAGACATATTTTTGTTTACTTAAATCGGTGTTCTGTGATGTAAACCACAATTTTGAAGGTACAGATTGATCACATGTATTTAGAAATTTAGACCACAGAACCTTTACCCAGGAGCCATTTCTTCTCCTTTGTCAAAATATTAACGTAGCTGATTTTATGTTAGGCAAACATACTTCACCTGACACATATTTTAGACAGAACCAGTGATTAAAGACTATGGAGTTTGTTTATTTTGTTGCCAACACAGATGTCTTCCTTGAGCATTTGGTTTCTCTTCCTTGACACCTTCCCTTTTTGTTTCAGTAGTAAAGCAAAAGTACAATGTGAGTGGATTGGAAGAGAAATGCTGAAAATTTGCAGCCCTTCCATTGCATTGGCTCCATTGGATGAAAAAAAACAGAACTGGGGTGGGAGTGGGAAGGCTGGGTGTACCATCACCTCGTCTAGGAAATGAGAGTTCAGACCCAAGTGGAGGTCAGACCATGCTTCCAAGTCACAGTGTTTTGGGCAAACTGCAAAGACATTGAGCAATTCCCCCTTAGTCTCTGCTGTGTTCAAGTCAGCAAGAGCTGAACCAAAGCAAACAGACAAACCTGTGACTTGAAGGAGAACGCTAGTAGAGATGTGTCTTGAGCATCACTGTGAGGATGTACAATACTAGTAGCACCAAAGGCAACAACAAACCCTGAAACAGATGGAACTTATAGTGCAATTTATTCAGATTAGGCATGTAGACAATTATATATGAATAATTACAACAATGCTAAATGTGTCTCTCAGGCTGATTCACATCCATAGTACTGAATCCTCCCAACCTCCAAGACAAAGTCACTTTGTGGTAGCTCCTGAAACCTCTCTGGTAACCACCTGAGAGAACAATGTTTGCCATGAACCAGGGACCATGTTGAAGTAGTGAAATGCCATTCCACTGCCTTGAACAGTTTCCTGGCACTGTTAATTAAATGATGAAGATTCACTAATGAAGTCCATGCTAATAAAATCCATGCATCGGGGCTAGATAAGCCCAGGTCCCTCGGAGCTGTCTGTTCAAATAACAGTAGTTCTGATATTGTCTCCTATATAATCTACTTGGCAGTACATTTTTTACTCCTTTAAAGCAAGGGAAGTAGTTGCAACAGGAGACACCCTTTGCTAAACTGTGAGATTTTGAGTCTGTTTAAAACCTAAAGAGAAGCCTACCTTAGATGGGAAAGAGGACAAGTAGCAAGAGAACTACAGAGACATTGCCAAGATATGCAGAAATGCAGATAGAAAAGCAAAAGTTCCACTTAAATCAAAATTGGCCAGAGATGTCAAAAACTGTAAGAATGGCTTCTTTGGGTATACATGGTATGTAAACAACAAACAGAAACAGAAAGAAAGTATTGGCCTTCTCTTAGACATGAGACAGGATTTAATCACCAACAACCCTGAAAAGGCAAGAGTTCTCAACACTTCCTTCAACAATGTCATCACCAGCACAGTTGGGCCCCAGATCTTGGGAACAAAAACCCAGGTGAATAAAAACACAGACCCACTGTCAGTTAAGGGAGTGTTAGGATGTGAACTATTACAGAAGCTTGACCCCTACAAATTCATAGGGTTTGAACATATCCATGCAAAAGTGTTGGAGAGCTGGCTAGTGTCATTATGAGGCAACTTTCCATGAAATTTGAGAAGTTGTGGAGGCTGGAAGATGTCCATAAGACTGGAAGAAGGCTAATGTCACCCCCAACTGAAAGAAGGGCTTAAAGGAGGACCCAGGAAATTATGGGCCCATCAGTCTTACCTCATTTCCTGAAAAAGTTACATAATGAATCCTCTTGAGAGCCTTCACGAGTTAAATGAATCATGTGATTAGGGGAAGCCAGCATGGATTCACCAAAGGCAAATCATGCTTGATAAGCCTGAGGGCCTTCTATGACTAAGTAACCTGCTTGGTTGATGGAGGGCCAGCTGTGGACATTGTCTGCCCTAATTTCTCTGAGGTTTTTGATATAGTTTCCCAGAGCCTCTGGCTACAGATCCATTGTGGTCTGGACAAGCGGTCCATGAGCTGAGGAACTGGCTGACAGGAGGCACCCAGAGCAGGGTGGTAAATAACTTCTTTTCCAACTGGTAACTGGGCACAACTGGGGTTCCCCAGGGATTGATTTGGGCCCAACACTGTTTCATATCTTCATAAATTATGTGACCAAATCTACCCTGGTCAAGTTTGTTGAGGATGTTAAACTGAGTGGGGAGGTGGATGCTTTGAAAGGGACAACCACTGCAGGAAGATCTGGACAGGCTGGAAGTGTGAACTACATGAAATTCAACAAGGTTGAGTGTGAAGTTATGTATCTGTGAAAATATAATACAGGGGTGCACAGGCTAGGATCTATCTGGGGATAGATATCCAGGGAGCAGCTCCATGGAAAGGGACCTGGGGGTCCTGGTGGATATTGAGCTCAATATGGATGGCCATTTCATTTCATTTCATCAATGAAATCCTTGGCCATATCCACAAGGGCATCACCAGCAGAGATGAAGAACTCACTATTGTCAACAGTTGTCAGGCCACACGTGGAATGCTGCATTCAGTTTTGGTCTCTGCTCTACAGAAAGATGTGGACAGGCTGAATAGGGTCCAGAGAATGGCTGCACAGGTGATCACAGGACAGGGAAGCCTGCCATATCAGGAAAGGCTTAGAGGAGCCCTTACAACCATGTTCCAGTACTTAAAGGATGGCAATAAAGAATGTGAAGACTCCCTTTTTACAAGGAGTTACATAGAAAAGGTGAGGGGCAACGAGTTCAAGTTTCTCCTTGGGTTATCCCAATTAGACACAAGAGGAGAAGTTTTCATAAGGGGAACAATCAGATATTGGCATAATCTCCCCAGCCCCAACACTGGAAATTTTTATAGTTTATCTGGACAGAGTTCTGGCCCATCTTGTCTGGACTGTGCTTTTGCCAAGAAAGGTTGGACCAGATGATGCTTGAGAGTCCTTCTAGCTGATGTTCTATGAGCATAGGATTCTATGGTTCATACCCAGTGCAGTCCCATACAGACTGGGGAAACTTCTGTCACCTGGCCCAAACCAAGCAAAAAAAAGTGGGAGAAGTAACTGGACTAGAGAGAGTTCAGTTTCAAATGGGATGAGTCAATCTACCATTTTACTGTTAAGAAAGGGGTATGGCAATGGTCTCCTTCATTTTTACATTTTTCCCTGCAAGCGTCACACTCTAGCTGTGTACCTTGTGCCAGCTCAGTCACTCTCCACTCTCCAATGGGAGCTGGCACCAGCTGTGAGCTTAGAGGATGAGCAGGAGAAGAAGTCAAGTGACCTCATTTGACAACAGTGGTAGGCTGTTATGAGGGATGAGCATTTTGGTAAATGGGAGCCTGAAATACCTTAAGGATTATCTGTCTTTACCTTAACAAATACATTCTTTGGGAAAAAAATGTGAAATAAAAGCCAACTCAAGAAAATATTTCATCCATCTCATGTAAGCCAGACCACACATAATGGGCTGATTATTTTAGCCCATTGTGTTACCCATATAGTGATTCAACAATATTTCCATTACTGCTTGCCCACCACAAGAGATGAAACTCATTTAGTGTATGTGATCCTTTGGAGACTCAAAAGTGAAAAACTAGTTATCTAAATTATTGGGAACCACCATAAACTTTTTTCTCTGGTGGATGTAACTCAGAAAGTGAGATATATAACAATGGATTTCACAACACTGGCAGCTTGAGTGGCATCAACTGAAGTCAACTGCTTGTGCTAGCATAAACGGGCAAAAAGCAGCCAGAACAAGACTTCTTGGTAACAAGAAGACTAGTTTTGGTGAGAATAGATCCAAGTGAATCAGTTGGGACATCTCAATTTACACTGAGTAAAAACAATTTAAAGCTAGGAGACTCTTCTTTAATACTTCTGCCATTTTGCCATCTCTTACAAAACAAAACCCATTACAAGTTTTCTGGCTTGAGTTGCTCAGATTTTTTGTACTGTTATAGCATGGGTCTGGAAACTATTAATAGAGGAATGTTGATCAGTTCAAAACTGATTTATCTGGAAGAGATCCTGAAAACTGTAGCGTTAATAGGATTTAGGGAGGAAGGGACTCAGAATAGTTTGCAGGCACCAAATGACCAGAAGCTGGGCTTTTCTGACGCAAATCATATGACCTAGGCACACAGTTTCCACTAAAATGCTCTAAGATTTGGTCTCTCAAGGCCATTTTACTTCAGAAGACTCCATTCCCTTTGGCCTCTAAAGTTCTCTACAGGTGTTAGTAGTTGCTGACCATGTTGCCATATCAGCCTCTTTTTAAAGATATCTGAGTTGATTTTTGAAAGTTGTTGTGAATAACGTTTAGAATGCTATGACAAATGAAGCAATGGTTTCACAAACTGTACGTAGGAAACATCTCATAAGGTTTTCTTGACTAATTTGCCATTGTTTGTTTCTGGAAAGTAAAAAAACGTTAGCATGCTCTGATCTTTCCAGCGCACAAAAAGTCTCACAAAAAGGTGAAGAAGTCACCAAAAAATTACCATCGGTGGTGAGAAAGGGGTTCCTCTCCTCCAGTCCTACAAGGGCTAGGTGCATTACTTTGAGCGTAGGGGTGATGCCCACCTCTGTGCTCAGTACTGCTCTGTTAGACTCCAGAATCTAACATCAACACCAAAGTGTCTTTCCAGGCTGAAACACAAATTAAGGTCTTGCACATGGCCACATGAAGGATTATTTATTTCAATCAATCCATCCTACACAGATTTCCATTCAGGATTTTAATGGAGAAATGTTTAATATTTAATAGTAAACCCTCTTGTAGGTCTTGTTGTTACAAAACTAATTCATCCTCTGGTTTAGCTCAAAGCTACACTGAGCCTCTCCCTAAGTGATTCCTTTACAAGCAAATCCATCACCTTCTAAATATAACTTTTTAAAGGTGCAGATCTTTCCAGCTGCTGACATGCTTTAAAACATGTACCTTTTCTTTAATGAGAAACATCCCAAGTATCATACAGTCTCCAGTGGAGAACAAAATCTTTGCTATTTTCTTAGGTTTCTTGATGTCAAGATAATTGTAATAGAGAGCACACACTTTACAGCAGCTGTAACTATTGGAACCACCATAAGAAGCAAGTAGGCATGTAAGGCTTGGCTTTTTGGGTTTTTTTTTTTTTTTTAAGGTATACTGGAATGGTTGGAAAAAATGTGTGATCCAGTGAGTGAAGTCTTTATATGTTACAGCTCGCTTTGGTAAGAGTGTGGCTGATAGCCAGAGGGTGCTCCAAGAGAGGAGCAGGGGGTGCTTTTTCTGTGTTTACCTCCTTCTAGTGAAAGGGAGATAGAGAACATGGCTTCTCCTCTTTCCTTTCGGGTTCAGCTGTTCCCTTGTGGGGTGGCTGGGAGTGGATAATTACTGCAAAGTCTCCAAATGTTCTCACAGAAGCTATTCCATGTCAATACCTGGTATATGTCTTGTCTTCTGGTACATAGGACCATATCACTTTTGGCATATATCCCTGACAGTAGAAAGAGACAAATACCTCTTTTTAAAGTGCTAAAGAAGGCAGGGCAGAAAAGGTATGCTGGCTTGTAATGAACATCCAGTTTTTGGGTATCAAAGATATCTACATCCCACAGAAAAAGTTGAATCTTCGTTATTCAAATCTCCTAGGTTGCAACTTTAGGCCCTTAATTGAAACAAAAGAATTGGGTTATAGACTTGAGGTCTCAGTTTTGAAATGTTACTTTCTTCTTTTTTTGGCAGCTTCTTTGATAAATACCATTTCAATATTTTATAAAACTATGCTCAGGCAATAATGTGCCTTCAGTGTAATGATAGAAGTTTCAAAAGGTTTTCTCAGAGACTGATGCAGGATTTGTAAAGCTGTTTTGGGCCTGCCATCAGGAAGATGGAGAAGTAAGAATTGACATGTGTATTTTCTTTTAAACAGAGACCTCGTTCTTTTCTCTAGTTGTCTTCTGACTTCTAAGATGGAGAAGTCAGCAAGCTTCATTTTCAGGGCTACTGGACACCTTTGCCACCATATGAAATCAGGACCTGGTTATGCCTTTTATGTGCCAGTATATTTTATATGTCAGTGAGTTTTGTAAGAAAAGTTACAAAATATCAAGGAAACCTCATGATTCCCCAGAGAAGTATACACAACCCATTTGTTTTCTCACAAAACCAAATAGAATTAACGGGCATTGTGGAGCCACAGTCCCTGGAAAACATCAACACTCTGACAGTTTCTTCCAGTTAACTGTTCTGAACATAACAGTTTCTTCCAGTCATCTAATCAGAAATTAAGTGTCTACAAGCCAGAGCACAGAATCCCTTAATCTCATTTTGCAGGGCAATTGTGCGTCAGGACATCAGTATTTAGACTAATATTGTCCTGTGATTTTTTCCTAATCTATCAATTTCAAAAAGATGACCTAGGATAGGATAATAATAGTATTTTTGGCAATTGCAGTCAGCTAAAGACCATTCTTAATTTGTATTTCATTCTTTTATATTACCAAAGGACAAAGAATATGTGTGTCTATATCAAAATGTTACCAGCAGGTGCTTGTCTGTTAAGCCAGATGTTGCTCTTTGTTATCATGTAATACTGTATTTTAGCAAAACAATACATATCCTTAACCATGTATATGTGTACACACAGAGTTAATATACAGGGAACATGTATTAAAAACAGATATACATTTAAAAATAATATAGTACTTGGATTCTGTCAAACTTGATGAATTTTGACTCTTCAGCTTCACTTTTTCTATCAGCACAAATCAAAATGGATGCATATGAAAGCGCTTATGAAAAGTGAGGTGAAATTTAACGACAACCTTTTAGGGGGGGAACTCTTGTTTAAGAAAACATATTTCTCAGGAAAAAAAAGCAGTAGAATTTAATTCTCCACAACAAATTGTTTTTAAGAAACTGAGTAGTGCTGCATAGGGAAAACACATAATTGCTGCTTTCTTTGTAGGCATAGAAAGAATAAAAATAAATGCTGAATTAACATCAGCATCATCCTCAGCATCATCACCACAGAGAAAGATTCCTGTTTCACTTTTCATTCAATAGGAACTTGAAGAACTGAAAGGATATAGAATTGGGTCCCACACTTTCAGATCCACTGTTGTGAGATCTATATATGCTCCTTCAGAAAGAGAAAGATAATGACTGAACTTGCAGGCTACTAAAAATGTTTAAGTTTTAGAAAGGTATTTTTCTAAAATGCTACAGAAGTTTGAATAATTCACAGTAAATATCCAATGAGTGTATTTTTCTCAATCATCCTGGAGACTTCTGCACCCAAAATATAATTTATTACTGCATAGACACATATGACTTACTCCTCATATGCTAGGAGGAAACCTTGTAGAAGCAGAAATAGCCTCTGACAGCTGAGTCAGGAATGAACAAGAAAAAAAATAAACTTCTCTGTTTTGAGTGTTAGCTCTTAAACTTGTTTTTTCCTTTTTTTTTTTTTTTTTTCTTTGACTCTTAGTGCTGCTATGGTAAGTATGTGTTATTTCCATTTTTGGTTATTCTTGCAGAATCTTAAGGGTGTTACTTTCACGCAGTTACTTTTCCTGTGTTGTCCGAATGGGTGGTGACTCTGTGTTTTCCTAAGGAGTGGTTGTCATTGATCAAATTTCTCTTTATAGATACAGTTTGCTTTTTCATTTGGTGGCTGTTGTCACCAGTTTTCTGAAAGAAACTGCTTCTTCTAGCAGAATAAAATTAGAAGAAGGTGTTTCCTTTCAAATAAGAAAAGTGAAGTGATACAGACTAGTCCAAAAGAGCTTGAAACACACTGAATGAGCTTGGGCCAGCAATTTTGTGTCTTACCTTACCAACGGCTGAATAATTCCATCCTGTCTTGACTCTTTATATATGCTGAGTTTCAATATGGAACTGTGAATGGAAAAATGGATATGTATACATCTATATGGAGAAATGAGTGCTGCGTATGTTGTAAAACTAAGTTGGTTTTCCAGTTTCAGACTCTTTCCCTTACATTAGAAATGATCCAACTAAAGATGAAATGAGATATTAACTATGTATGTTACAGTCAATATACTGCTATAACTGTTAAGAACAATTAAAACAGTATGAAAAAATAGGGGGTCTTTTTTCCCAAATATTTTTTACTTGGAGTGGACTTGAGAGGAAAAACAGCTAAAAAGTGGATATGGGCTCTTTGAGAAGGGACAGAAGGATTAGAGGATGGTTAGGAATGTGAATTTGCTTTTCTACAAAAATTCCAAAATATCTTTGTTGTGAGAAACAACACTAACATCATACTGTCATCTACTGATAGATGATGCTAGAAGGGGAGTCTGTCTTATTAAAATATTATTATAAAAATATTCCCTACAGGTTCAGTGAACAGAGTCATTTCCTTAAGGAAGTACCTGTGGAAGCATGGCCAGAACTTCTCTATGTCACCCCTTATTAGAAGAATTTAACAGATTAACAGTTTAGAGCATAAAAATTAGGCATCTTCCAGTGTGGTTTGCATCCTGTTCTAACAGTTAGTAAGTACTTAAGAAACTTCTGAGGTATGCCTAAGAAGCCTGCCTAATTACTTTTCAGCTTTTCTCTGCTGTTTCTGTCAGATTGAAATACTAGTGGTTACAAAAGGATCCTAACTTAAGATCTAGTAGTAGGATAAATTGCCCATCAAAAAATCCCTTAATATAGATACGTGAAGTGAAACCAAAAACCTTGTATCAAAAAGGAAAATATAGTTATTGTTATCACATCTGTCAAAGGAATTATCCTGTTTCAGTCAAACTCTTTTGCACTAGTTCCTGTAATAAAGGATCTAAAGGATGACTCCAGGAAGAGATCAACTTGTTAACAGAACACCTTGTATTGACTGTGTTCAAAAAGTCTGTATATTCAGCATATCTCCATTGTAACACACCCTCTGCTATTGTAAGAACAGTAGTTCCTGTGGCGAGTATTTGACTCCAGTGTGAACTGTATCTTTTGCACTACAAAACTTCAAAGTCAGCAACTTCAGAGAAACGAGATGGAAATGCTTTTCCTTTAACTCTGGGCTTCACTGTTTAATGAAGAGTTCTGTCTTTAAAAGGCCAGTGGAGCTACAGCAACAGAAAGTAAGTATAACAGAATAGAGTTGGTCCAATAATGTTTAAGAATAACAGGCTTATTCTGGTGATATTGAAAATATAATCTAATCTGTATATAAATAGGACAGGCTCAAGCTCTTCATCACTTGCATCATTGTAAAAGTTGTGCAACTCTGCTGAAGGCAATGATTTTGGGGGACTGCTTGACACTAGATTTATGCCTGGTCTTCCAGGATCTGTAGAATTTTTCTGAAACTACAGAAGAAAAATAAGTGTTTGGTTTACTGCTCCTAGACCTCGCCTTTCTCTGCACTAGCAAGGACTATAGTCAGCAATGGCAGGCATTTGCTGAGTATTTAACCTCTGGCATGTCACTTTCTAATAAAAGAAATAGAGGAAACATAAGGAGGACACTTATGTAGAAGCTGTAAACAGTTGGCTTATCCTTTTTATGCATGCACTTAATGTTCTTGTTTTACAATCTTACCACTCCCACAAGACTACGACTTTTACTATACAGGCACAAACAATTGATGTGTTCTGTTTGTGATGGTAACATGAAATTGGCTACATTAAAATGCTCTGGTTAATAACAGATGAAACTCTACACTCTTTGTCAGCAAACATGTCTGAAGCAAACTTCACAATTCTTTTTATGAAACTGAAGATCTAAAGTTAGAGGTAGAATATTGTTGGGTCCTTGCTTATCTTTCTTTTACACTGCACCTAGGTTAGTGAAAAGCTTAGAAGAAGAATCAGCATGAGAGCTGGTGTTTGTGTACATAAGTATGTGTGCACATATGTATAAATATACATGTCCTGATTAATATAGGATTCCTTATTATTCTTGGTCCTGGTTGAACAAAATTTTACAATTATGAACAGTATCGTAACTTTGCCAAGAACTCCGTCTAAGAGAAACAGCTCCTTTGGGTTTTGGTTGGTAATTCTTCAGACTTACTCTCTTTTCAGCAAACAGAAACTGGTTATCATAATTAAATAAATCAATGTAACCTAATGTGATTACAAAACCACTTACAAAGAGCATGGTGTATAGGACACAGGACCTCAAGGTCCTAGCCTCCAGACATTTGTGCAGCCTTAGAAAAATATCTTTGCCATGTGAACGTATTTTTCCATAGTAAGTATATTTTTAAATGCCAGATATTGAAACAATGTTTGCTGGTGTGTGTGTGTACATGTGTGTATGCAACCTGTAAATCAGGGCAGTTTAATTTAAGCTAACAGAGCTATGCTAACTGGCCCCCACTGGTAACCAAAAGCCAATTCTTTTAATGCTGAAGATCCTGCTCAGAATGCACTTATCACTGGGAGAAAAAAGATTGGACCAAGCATATGACTGTTGTAAATGAAGATAGCTGTGCTGATTTCAGTGGAGCTCCGCCAGTGTATACCACCTAAGGGTTTGGTAAAACAGTTCCAGGCAAAGAAGGTACATTCCTTTCAGAGGATTAATTATGTTTTATATGCACTTACTGGGTACTTTTGGGGTAAGTTGGCTACATTATAAAAAGCAGGTAATAAAAAGAAAAAAGTAACCTGAACTTGTAGGTGGTCCATTTTATTGGACTAAAAATAAAAGGCAAGAATTTGCAAATCACAGTGTCTTCCTTAAGAGCTAGAGAGGAGGGCAAGTTGGGGCAGCAGAAATGAAAGCCTGGTTCTGATTCAGACTTCATAATTATATTCTGACACAGAGATCAAAGCAGGAGTTGAGCAGGAAATGGCAAAGAGAAAGTCAGGTGCAAATATCACACCCTTCTCTGTCGCCATCATGAGCCAAAATTTGGAAGCCAATCCAGCATGGTGAATGAATATGTTTGTTTAAAATAATTGCCTTGACTGAAGCTCATTATTGTTTCTTCTGACTGCATTAGGTGGGAGTTACTGCCAGCACGTTTCTAGAGGTACAGGTAGCCAGACTAATACAGCTGCCGTCATTAACACTTGACAAAAAATCCCGGAGTCTTAATTCAGCTCCTAGTGAAGCCTTCCCAGGAAAAGTGCTGCTGAAATGAGAAAACTGGACTTGAAGTCAAGGAAGACTTACTTCCATCTTCCATAATACCCCAGTGAAAAGAGAAAACACCATCCAGAGATTGCAGCAGGCTGATTCACAAAGATGTAACAGTTCAACAACTGTGGAGAGAATATTTTGCTTCCTTCTTTCTTTCTTGTTTTCCTACTCCGACTTTGCATAGAATGTCAGAGAAAGAGTGTGTTTTGGCTAGACAATAGTGAAGTGGATCAGTCTGCATACCCACAATTTTCTAATGGGTGTGAAGGCTGTCGAAAGAACTTTCTGGATGTAGTTTTACCCTCCAGACAAGCACCAGTGCAAAGTTTGCTAGCTATCCCTGTCTTTATTTTATCCAGTTCTCTTTGTTCCATGGGGTCTCTGCCTTACCAACGGCACTAGGTGGACATGCATAATTAATTGATTCTATCAGGGAAGATGAAATTGCAGTTGTTGAATTTGCAGCTAAAGGAAATGCAGCAAAATCTGTTGAAACTGGAGAATCTTCATATTCATTTAAAATTGTTAAATCTCCTCCTTGTGCATGGAGACGTGTTGCAGCGCGAAGTGGGCGATCTATCAGGAGCCGCAACCTTCTGGGAGCATCACACACACACACACCACATAGCTGCTTATCTGTGTCAGTAGGAAAGGGTCTTTATCGGGGGTCCACAGAGGTATTTATTCCAGCCACGCACATGGACAAGTCCAGGGACAAAGACAAGACTCATGGGAAGGTCCAGGGTTAATTATGGGTTGGTAGGGACAGAGAGAGCAGTAGGGACCAACCCTTAGGGCATGGGGGCAGTGCACAGGTGGGGCCAGAATGTGGGAACCAGTGGGGAAATAGAGGGGGATGGCTGAGGAACAGAGGTCTATGGGGGGAGTAGGAGGACTTTGGAACAGGGATGGAGCCTACAGAGGGAGCAGAACAGGCATACATTAGCATAACAGAACAGAGGGTCCTGTTGTGTCTCCCTAACTTGGAGAATGACTCTCAGGACCTTTCCCTCCCAGGGGGTTCTCAGGGACCTTGTGTGGCAGGCTCACCAGCCCCCACAGAGACATATTAAATAGATATAATTCAGACACACAAATCTGAACTTGGTTTTATTTTCTTTGGTGTCATATTCATTTGCTAATGTGCGGGTTGGGCTTGGAACAACAACAAGTCATTTGCTGGGAAGGAGTGAATAGCTGGCCCTGGAGGTAATATCTGATCTGCTCTATTTTGATAGTTGCCTGCCCCAGGGTAAACCCCAGCTGGAGGGGGAGACCTACTGTACAGACTCAGCTAAGCCTCTGCTCAGTTTCTTCCTGTTAAGGTTTCCCTCTTGAAAACAGCCATCTTAAAACTCTTTGTAGAGGTGCACAAAGGGTTTAGAGCAATCCCTAAGATCTCTATGCATACAGCACAATGTACTCATTATAGAACAAGTGAGGGCAGGAGCTGCTACATAGAAAAGGTTATGATGTATGATAAAACGGGGAGGCTCAGGCAAAATGGGGGTAGTCTTATAGTGGGTAAAAGAGAAGAAGACTGGCAGTATTTAGAGAAGTGGTCAATTTTAAAAGTTATCAGAATATTAGTAGCCACATTTTTTAATGTAAAGATTTCACGCTTGACCTTACAAGAATATAAAACTTCCAGAGGCTTTTTTGGAAGTTGGGTCATAGAGCACGTTTCATTCCCCTCCCACTTTCAAGAAGTCCGTACAAAGCTGTACAGCACAAACTCAGACCTTCAAGGTAATCTGGCTTTGCTTACACAATAGAACTTGTT
>VZRF01000174.1:274090-321394 GCA_013396875.1 Vireo altiloquus
CCTTCCCGCACCTTCCCTTCCCTTCCCTTCCCCTAGATACCAGATCACAACTTTTACAAGCAGGAAAAAGGAGTCATTTGGCTTATTAGGTCAAAAAGTGTGTTGCTAACCTTTCCTTGGGAGCAACAACTACATTCTTTGCAAAGTAATGAATGGCTGCATAACAGAGCCAGATCCAAAACAGCAGCCCCAAGGCAGATGAGTCCTTTCTCAAAGTAATCTGGTACTGACTGCTGTCAAGAATCAAATTTTTGGTATGATCTGGTAAATCTTCCTGACAAGAGAGTCACCTGAAAGCTATATCAGTTTTCGAAGCTGTTTCCCACTGCAGAGCCTCGGGAGACGAACATGCAGTGTACCTAGCAATCAGCTCCCTCACACTTGTCATTCTCTTCAGCGTGAGTATGTCATAAATTGCAAAAGAAGTATTGCTTCAAGTTACGTCAAAGTGTATGTTCCATTTCATTTCATTTCATTTCATTTCATTTCATTTCATTTCATTTCATCTGCTCATCTTTTGGAAACAGAAACAGCTATCTAACTATTCAGTTACCAATGACCAGAACTTTGCCATTCAGGGGACAAAATAACATAAAAAATGTTTTATGTTCATTAAAAAGGCCATTTTAAAACAATGTGCTGACTAAATACTGCAAATGAATGTGTAAAATCCTTATGTTTAGATCTGTCAAGATGTTTGAGAGTCTATTGTCCTTCCAGCTGACAAGCTCCAGGCTGCAGTAATGACTGTAGAAAAATTTTATTTTCTTCTTTCCTGTTGCTTTAGGAAAAGACTTGCCCCTTTTTTAGGACACTGACATTATTCCCTTGGGGTCTTTTTCCTATATAAGAAATATTCTTATATTTTCCAGTTTTCTAGACTCCAAAGTCACTCACAGATTCAAACTGCACCTTCCTAAAAGAAACTTTTAGCACATACAGCAGCATTACTTTAATCTTCAATGCGTGCACCATGAATTAAAAACATTTAAAGAATGGTACAGATATATAGTCCTGTAAAAATTAAAAATCACAATTATTGGAAGACTTATTATGTATAGAAGGGCACAGTTTTCACAAGGCAGTGATTTCTGTGACTTGTCCTCACTAAAAGTCTTTTCTAAAATAGGCTGATCAACTTGTGTTATCCATTGTGTTGTGTGGAGATGCACCAAAGTTTATTACTAATATGTCAATTAAATATTGCTTGCAATTAAATGAATGCAATTCTTTTATTATCTCCCTCTGTGTAGATTGTGTAGCAAATTCAGTGTACCCCAAGTGTGTGAATCCTAGATAGGATTGCTTCTTTCCTTTTCAAGTTCATTGTGGCAGTGGCAGAAGGGGGCGATATGTCTTGTCTTCTACTTTTGAAGATGTTTTCTCTTGGCTTCTGTGATTTTAGTCCTTGTTACTCTCACTAATCAAAATTCCAAAGGAGCCTTTTATTTTTGTCCCAAAACCTCTGATTATCATCAAAGTCTTTCAATCCTTAGCCAGTAGTAAATAATTCCAGGCATTAGAATAATTTACCAGTTGTACTAACAGCCAGCATGAGGCAGGAAAACCCCTTCTCCTGCCACCTGGCTATTATTGCAATAACAGAAAAAATGTATTAAAAAATCAGTAATTCTACTTTAAACCTAACTTCTAAAGAAAAAAAAAAAGACACCAGTATTTTTAGCTTACAAGTAACTGACTAAAACTCAGAATATATTTTTACATTCTTGTAGAAAATGTTCATACATGTAACTGTGCTAATTAAAAGCCATGATAATTAACACCTTGTTAATTTCAAGTCATGTTTCCCTTACTGATCCTCAGCAAGAATTGTGTGATGGCTGTGGCCACTTGCTCACAGAAGATATCAGTGGAAGTCTGGCATCTGACAGGCTACTTGTTTCACCCTCTCAACCCCTCCAGCAAAAATCCTTAATGTTTATTCAGCACTGACATAAGCATCAAACCACCCATTGCTGGCACCATTCCCCTTTCTTCTCTCTTTGCTTCTGTTGGGGGAACCATCAGAGAAATGGGGGAAGAAAAGGTAGAGACGCCATCACCAAATATAGTGATGGACAACAAAAAGAGAAACAGATTTTTGGCCACATTTAGATGACCTATATGAATCTGTGTTTCACTTGCACTTCTTCACTTTAATTAATGTGGGCTTTATTCTCCAATCCCCAGTGCAATATAAGTCATATCTGCCTGCGTCCTTCTTACTGGCATTATTCACCTGACTCACAGGCATGCTATAGGCTAAGTCATGTCACAATTGAAAAATACCAGGTTTTACTCCCAAGATTTTGCAACCTGCAGTCCCTACACCACAGTCATTTAGGACTAAATGTATGCAAAGACATTTAATTTCCTCCAAATAGTGCATAGTCAAGGGGAAATAAGGGCTCCCTATCTGGAAGAAAGGGTGAAGAAAATACAGTCTTGCAGGTCTTGAAGGATACTCCTAATGCACCAAGCTTGGCCCACTGCATCCAAAAAAGACAAGGTTTGCTGTGAAAGGCCCTTAAAACATCCATTCCACATATCAGCAACAAAACACCACAATACATCACAGTAAACTTCTAAGCTACCAAATGGACAAAAAGGCAGATTTTAACACAGGAAAAAAAGCGGAAGGGGTCAGAGGCACCACAGTCTTGTCAGTAGTGAGCATGCACCCTAATAAAACAGCCAGCTGCTTTTAGGTTGTACGCTACACTTCCCTTCTCCAGAGATGAGTGGCAGATTTGGGAAGAAGTGCCTTTCAATTTAGGAAAACTAAAAGGAGTTAGGGAATAAAAATCTCCTATTCTAAAACTGTTAGTTGATGATCCTGATGAGTCCAGCAGTGCACTTTGCTGGGAGACGATGATGCCACTATAAGCAGCAGCGCCAGAATCAAAAGAAGAAATATTATCTTTTCATTGTCTCAGCTTCATAGTGCTGACTATTTTTGATTTTATTTCATAGAATGACTTCATTCAAACCACATTTAGGTAGCTTCTTTTTAAGTTATTTCAGTTACTTAGTAATTTTCAAGATGTGTTAAGAATTTAATGAAAACTTCAAATATACAGATAAATAAATTCTACTGCTTAGAATATCAATCTGATTTTGGGATCATAAAATAAAATTTACTTTAAATAGTTTTTTTTTAATAGCCCTTTGCATATGCATGAAGGGACACCTTTCTGCTGTCTGTGTTCACATCTAAAAATGGCAACCACTGCTATGAATGCAGACCTTTTACAGGTTCTAGAGGAAAAACACGAGCGATTTTATCTAGCTCCTTATTGCCAATGAGATAAATAGCTGTAAACATACAGAAAACTCACATATTTTCGTGACTTCTCTGCACACATGCTTAAAATAGTACAAAATTGGCCACTGTTCAAATGACTCAAAATATATGATAGGGCCAGCAATAAAATTACATTAATATGTCTAAATAGTGACTTCCCCCAAGTTCTGCAGCTTGTGAGATCAGGCCAGCAGACCACCACCCATCTCCCTGATGCACGATCTGCTCATATCAAACTCTTCACTGCAATGCTTGAAAGATTCCTGATCCCCAAGGAAAAAAAATATATGGTCAGGAAACTGTGTGCTAAGTTCAGAAATTATTTCAGATGTAGTGTACAATGTCTGAAAAGAAAGTGAACTTATTACTCACAGCTGCATTGCAGCATATTCAGAGATGAAGTTATTGGGGGGCCCCTCATACTTTCTTTGGCCTCCACACAAATTGTTGACATCATTTATTCATTGGCATTCATCTACTGTTGTTTGGAACTTAAAGCTGTATTTCAAAGATGGGAGAAGGTCTCATCAATTGGGGGGGCAGTTGCTCTGGGAACTCCTGTACCTTTCCTATTGCCTGAAGATTACAAAAATTAAATCCAGTAGTCATGGATATCTTTAAAATTTTCACTCAGTGAATTCAGGGCACTAAGAATTCAAATAAATACATAAACACATAAGTAGAAAAAGAATTGAGCAATAGTTTCAAAGATATTTATGCTCTTTGTATTGCCTCATAGAATTTCAACTGACAAAGTGACTGAGGTTGGAAGCTACCCCTGGAGATCATCTGGCCCCAACCAACTTGCTCCATCAAGAACATCTAGAGCTGGTCGCCCAGGCCAACATCTCCAAGGATGCAGACTCCACAACACCCCTGGGCAACATCAGCCAGTGCTCACACTAAAAGTGAAAAAATGTCTTGTGATGTTCACACAGACCCACCTGTGTTTGAGTTAGTCCTCAGAGAACACTAGGTTTTCTTAAATTTGGGTTATCAGCATTCCATGGGTGGTATCCCTAAAACAGAAGTACTCATGCTGACTTTCATAATGCACCATGAAGAGAGAGTGAGAAGTCAAGGATGGCAGCAGACACAAGGAGACAAGGCTTCTGAATGAATGTCTCTTACACTGATTTTCACAAATTATTTACAATTGTTATGCAACCACTTTACAGAAAAGTCGTGACTCAGAGAGAAGTGAGTTAAGCCATGAGCTAACATACACAAGCTCACACATGATTATGAATTCAGTATTTGAAGATCACTAAAGGTCTTGGCTGAGCTGGCTAAATTGCTATTTAATTTAAATTTCAGCACAATGGTAACTGTGTACACTACGTTGGTGTAAGTGGTTACTGGTTCTTTTTTGGGGGTGCAATATCATCCTTATGTAGATGAAGTTGCTTTTGATGTGGAGAACCAGGAAAAAGTTCACTCAGCAGAGTTGGGCAGAGACTGTGCTGTATCACACACCCTGTCATCCATTTAACTAGAACTAGGATTGCATGGAATTTTGCATATCCAAACTTAAAGGATGGTGGAAATAGGTCACCAGTCTAACACAGTAGGTTTCAGTCACACTGCAACAGCACAAGAAATACAGTCCCTGCACAGTGCACTGTCATTTCAAAGGGTACACATAAAAATCTTACCCCTTTTCCCTTTTGGTCAGATAAATTTTCTGAGATGTCACTTTTTGCAAGGTCTCTTTTTCATTGAAATGTACCCCTTTTCTAATAGATGTATAGTATATGTTTGCAGTAATTACAGAAGATGTTGTCCTTTTCATTTATGCCTGCGCAATCCAGTTTGACATCATGTCATAAAAGTTTATGTGTTGTGTTCTCTGAGCTCCTTACTAATATCCCTGGCATTCTCCCTGACTATCCAAAATCAATACCATTGCTCCTCTCTCAATAAAAAATGGAGCATTGAACAGGGTCCAAATGTGCTCACTGACAATTTGCAGCAATTAGATGCTGTGCTAACAAATGACCTTCCCATGGGGTGATAAAGTAGGACCAGAAGAATCACCAGTGTCTTTCTCAGGGGAGCTTGCAAATAACTGGGACCTTAAGAAGTGGATTTAGTTTCTGTCCCTGTTTCTGTCATTGGAAAATCACAGAAATATTGAAATTAAGACAGAGAGGCGTTCATATTAGGAACCTTGGTAATCAATTTTTACTTGCAGAGGGTGGATTGTAATCAATGTTAATTAACCAGGCTCCTTTTCAGACCAGGCTACACTGAGAGACAACTGTGTACATTTTTGACGAAGACAACTGATTTTGCTGGCCTTCAGAAAAGGATAGTGATGGTTTTGTGAGCCACGACAGAATACAAGATGAGAGAAAACAAAATAAAGAGACCGTCACTCCTTTAAGACAATATGCCTTCAGAGATAAAGGAAGTAGCAGCAAATCACAGAATCATAGAATATATTGAGCTAGAAGGAATCCTCAAGGACCATCAAGTCCATTTTATAAGTGAATGACCCATACAGGGATCAAACCCACAACCCTGGGATTAGTGGAGGTGTCAGTGGGATAATGCAGGGCTGATCCTGTGGCTCTTAGCTCAAATTCAATCCTAGATGTGAAGAACTAAAATTCTTCCCTTTTCTTTTTTTTTTTTTTTCCCTCTAATGACCTATGTAAAATAGATTTTTTTTCTGAGGTCAAGTTCAGGAGAAAAAGAGCTGAATCAGAAGTGTCAGCCAAAATGTTACAGTCTTCACAGGTTTGTCTTATGAATTTGTTGCTATTCATAAAACCTTATTTCTTTTAAGGCTGCAATTAGGCAGACATTCTAAAGTTCTGTATGAAAAAAAGTTTTAATTTTCACTGCTGCAGAAATTCCATGCATTTTCCAAAAACGTGGAGCCCTGAAAATGACTGTAAGCATGTTTCCTTTTCTATTTTTAATAAAGAGTGAAAGAACATTAGGATAAGGGCTGCTAAAGATAGCCGAGGCCTGAACATATAGGCTGAGCTGTCATCTCTTTTCCAAAAATTCTTGCTTCCAGATGGGTGGATGTGGTCAAAGGAAGCTGATATGCTTCTTCTTGTTCTATACCTGTTCTTCAGAACAGCAAAGGGAGCACATTTTCAAGTGCTGTCACGCTGTTGCTTCTTCTTAACACAAGACTCTTTAAAACTTTGCAGTGCAAGAGAAGGAAAATACACTGCAAACCAGGATTTACATACTTGCTTGTGTGCAAATCTTGCTGCGTTAATCTGTGAATTTTGTAAATAAAGCTGTCTTTTGAGGCATCTTTGACTGGAATGAAAATTGAAGCTTTCAGTGATCTCTGAGTGGCACAAGAATGAACACCAAATAGCACCAGAAAATCCTATTCATCCTCAGGTTCAGCAGGTTCTTGGTTGCAAAATCACTCCGACAGGGACCTTTTCTGTCCTGCGTTTGCACTTGAAGCCATCAGGACAGGGTTTCCCATTAGTTCTTCTAAGTGCAGCAATGACACATTGGCATTACTACAAAAATGGTATGAGTGACTTGGTCTAAGAAAAAGCAAAAACATTAATACAATGTGCTGTGCTACATGTATGGTAGCAGGTAAAACTCTGGTTTCATGGACAAAGTTACCACAGGCAAGTAGCTTAATAACTGTTATTCCATTTCTTTTACTTGTAGTTATTATAACAATACTTCCTTCTGTCTGTCCTGTCTTTTGTCACTTGAGATATAGTCTTGCAGAAAACAATATTTTTTTCATGGGTTTGCATAGCAAGAAAAAATGTACAGAGAAGGAGATATCTTAGCTCCACAAGGGTTTGCTTGGATTGCTTAGATGCAGGCAATATTGTCAACTAGGGGGAAAAGAAATTTAAAAAATAAAACAACATTGACTAGTCTATGAAGTTTTATAAAACAGAATTTTTTCTTATACTTCAGACATTTTGGGGTAAATTTTTTTTCTAGGAAACATAAGGAATATGGAGTGCATATGCCAGGAGTGTTGTTTAGTCCAGTTTTATTACAGACCTGGCCTGCCACTACTAGGAGAAAAAGGGGGGATAATACAGGGGATAGTAGTACATGCTTTATGCAGTATGGCTACTCCAACTCACAGTGGAATGATCCAGTGGACAATTGAGTGCTACAGGAACAACAGTAAATGTAGACTGCTTTCTAGTGCAGAGAGTTCAAACCCATTCCTGCTCCAAAAGAAGGGGGGGAAACCACATTAAAAAAAACACACCAAAAAACCCATGACCTGATTTTCCAAGAACATATCTGCTGAAAATAATCATCAAATTTACTACTCCAAGTATAGTCTGTATACAGAAGGAAAGTCTTCTTTTCTCTTTCTCTCTTTAAAAGAGGTGGTTTCTAACTTTCTTTGAAGCAGAAACTTCAGTCCTAACTGAGTATATAAATTGTAAAATGTAGTAAAATATATGTAACTCAGAAGCATAAACAAAACTTCTACTAAGGAAGAAACAGACAAAACAGACCTGGAAAATGGATAATTTAGCTTGTGATTTGCCATACAGAAGAAAAATTTTCACATGCTATAATACTGTAAAAGTCTTGGCTGTCATCAACTCTCATTCTGTCCTGAACTGTAGAGGCAGCAGTGAAACTGCGATGCAGGTGAAGCATCACTGTTTTTTACCCAACTTGCTTCCTTTGGGGAGCTTTAGTAAACACCAAAGATCTGAACTCTACTCTTGAAACTTCTCAGACAAAAGTACCTCAGCCAGCGGATACTACGTCAGCATCATCATAAAGATTTCGGTCACAAGTTGTTTGCCAAATGCCACATCAGCTGAAAGACAACTTGCAACAACAATTTAGGCTGGTGAAAGAATCGAGTGCCTTACTGTACACAAAAGGTCTTGTGCCTGATGTAAAGAAATAATATCATAGTTTTTAGAAAGATGAACAAAAATCTATTTGCAATAGTATTTGTAAAACAGTCTGATTTGTTACAGGATGAACACTGATGTCCATCTGGAAAGTTTGAATTCTGACTTATTTCTAAGCAAACTTAAACCAGCTTCCATTTCTAATATGAGGTTCAAGAACAGACCTTCATATCTTTCAGTTAGAATTTGCTTAGAGATTTTGACTAGATTTGAGAACAGCAGCAGTCACAGAATGCCAGACTCCAGCAGTTCTGAATTAATAGTGGTTTCAAAGAAGGGCAGTTTTAGGTGAGATGTGCCATTCTACACTATGCAATTCCAGGAGTCAGATGAGCAGAAAAGTGGATGATGAACCTTCTTCAGTGCAACTGGGATCTGTCCCATGCAGGTCCACCAAGGTAAAATGAATACTTTCCTACTTGATTTGAATTTCAAGAAAGAGAATAATATATATATTCTCAGGAATTTCAGACTTGCAAGCATTGCCAAATTTCAGACTTCTCCTGAATCTTCACAGAAGCTCAGCAATGCAGAGGTTGAAAACACTTCTCATTTCTGCAGTCAGCCCACCCAGAGAGAGTTTTCAATGGTGGAATATTTTGCTGAACTAAATTGAACTCAGGAAACTCCAAACATGAGCATAGACTAATGTCCTGTAAGTGCTAGCACAGCTGAAGCCTGTATCTAAATACTAGCAAAGGATTAACAATCTAAAGTGAAACTTGCATTTGGAGCAGTCTGAAACATATCAAGTACTTAAGAGATATTTGCAAAAAATTCTCATTTCTTATCCAACACTGAAATACAGCCTCCCTTATGGTGTAACTCGGCAACTGTTTAATAGCACACAGCAAAGTTGTACAAGTGGTTTAAAATGGGAAGTGAAGGCCATGAGAAGGAAAACCTTCTTTAACAGAAGGTGGCTAAGAGACTTCCCTGCTCATACTAAAGATCCATTTTAAAAGGAGTAAATCAACATCATGATGGGTGAGACACATGGCTTTGCAGTTTTAATTAATACTAAAACGTGGAGTATCACTGGGAACTACCTATATACATTCAGTCTCTAGAATTTGTGTTTCTAATTTTCAGGGCATAAGATATTTCTGGGGCTTAACAGCCAGAAGATGCATGCTAGGGAACAGAGTAAATAGGGCTCTGGATGAATACTGTGTTACTTAAGCAAAAGACTCAGGCTTGTTTTTGGTAGACTAAGCATCTTGGGATTTTTCATAGAAGGGCCTGTCCTATTTATTTGCATTGCAGTGCTAGTTTTCTAATGCCTTCACTAGCAAAAATTCTCTGGGCATAAATGTGTGTTATATTTGCCATCGAATGAGTTCATTGCCATGTATCTGTCCAAGCAGAATTCCAGTGATATTGTCAAAGACACAAAGCAATGCAAGTGACTTTTACCTTGGTCACACGTATTTGGTGTTAACTGCAGGTTCTGTGAAATGCCAAACTTATTTAAGTGTAAAAAATACAATCATTTTTGATTGTGTGACCATTCTTTTTTTAGGGCTGACATGACAGCCACATTTACTCACAAGCTACCTTTCTTTCAACAAATGCATTTAATGTTGGCTGAAATAGAATGGCACGTCAGTGCTAAATATTCTTCTCTACTTTATTTCTTTTCTAGTTCCTTCTTTACAGGTCTTGGCCATTGAACAGTACTGATGGCCAAAGAAAGGGATCTGGACTCTGGTATCAACTGTTTAACTTTCAGAGGATCCAGAAAAGTCAGGAGATAGATCTTAAATTGCTGAACAGAATTGGATGTTTGCAAAGGGGCTCAGCTATGTTTTCACTGTCTACAGCAGAGTCAACCTATAGTGAGGAAGCCCTTAATTAGATGTTTCTATATGAATGTCTTAAATTGGGTAGGGTGAACAAAGGCTAAAATGTAGGTTACCATTTCAGTACCTGGTCTGGCTTCCAGAAACTCAGAAGTCAGCTTTTCAACATTCATGTGATAAACAGAGGTAATATTACCAATGACTGTAAAGCCATCAGTTTCCCAACATAATAAACAGCTCATTAAAGTATATCCTTAGTATATTACTACTATTCTGTTGTGCTATAAGTAAAAAGCAGTCAAAGTAGACAAGGAAATATATTCAGACATAGTTTCATCCAGAACACTTAAATGATGACAGTATTGTCTGCACTCATGGATGGAAGAATGAGGGAGATGTCAAAGAAAAAAAAATTCTGTCTCCAACACCTTTCCAAAAGTTTTCTGGAAGAAAACATACAATAAGATGAAGAGAGTCTGTAAAAATGTTGGATGCAGATTTGAGGGGTAGAGTAATGGAAATGGAGCTTTTCTGGAACACAAAAAAGATATTTCTAAAGAAAGAAGAGTGAGTGGAGCCTGGCAGCCATGCAGAGTTTGGTTTGTAGGGAGGTGACAAAAACAAGACCGAAGAGACAAGTTAAAACTGACCGTGCAGAAAATTTATCTGCAGAATGAAGTTAAGGCAAAACACAGCCAAGTAAAGTAACCCTGTAAAACTCACTAACATGAGCATTCTGAGGCTGAAATTTTATTTTCTCTTTATTTTACAAGATGCAAAATGGTCTTTCAGTTGGAAAACACATTAAATAATTTCTTTTTTAAAAGGCTAATTTCCTTATTAAAATTGCAGAGGGTTTCACAGTCTCCATGAGTGGTTATTGGGATTTTGTGCCCTTGCCTTCAAATAAGGGCCAAAATCTGTGACCTGTTAATTACAAAACAGATCCTGAAATATGCATATAGTCCTGGGCAATGTAATCACAAGTTGTGCTCCTCGCTATAGCTAAAAACTAAAATGGAGATATTCAGAAAATGATATAAATTAACTACAGTACCCTGGAGTTAAATATTTATATTAGTAAAGACTGGTCTAGCTCTTGAGTTCCTAGAAGATCTGAGTTAACTTTTGGCTTGTGACTCAGTTGTAAAACAATGCCATTTTCTATTCTCAAGCCAGCACACAGCACCAAACAACAGCCCTGGGAAGATGTGATGCTTGAAACGGGAGATTTTCTTCACTGATTTTGAAGACCAAAATTTTCAGATGATTCTGTGTAAGTCTTTATTATTTACCTTTTCACTAATGAAAAAAGTAGGTGAGAAAGAATAAAAGCAACCTGTCTCTTTCAAATTGTGTCCTGATTCATTATCTCACTTTGCTTTAATTTTGGCTGGCTTGTTGGAAAGAGTCAGGGTTTTTCCTGTGTAGTCCTACTCATACAGACAACAACAACAACAAAAACAACAACAACAACAACAAAAAAAACCCCAAAACCAACCAACCAAGCAACCAAAAAAAAAAAACCCACAACAAAAAACCACACCAAACCAAAAAAACAAACAAAAAACAAACAAACAAACAAAAACCAAAAAAAACTTTAGTAATCCCAAGCATAGTATGCTGCAAAATAAAGCAAAATAAAAAACTCAAACAAATAATCCAAACTAAAGTGTCAAAGCAGATAAGAATTTCAGTCCCCCATTCCAATGATAAAGTGATTCAATTACATTGCTGCACTATTTTGTAATCAAAAGTAGTCATATAGTTGTGTGAAATTAAGTATTATTTTAATCAGAAAAGCTGAACTTTGTGTAACATAGATGATGAAGGACAGGAGTCAGTATCATGAGTAAATCTATAAAGGGACATTGCAAAGTTTGACACAAAAGCCTCTCTTCTTTACATGTTTATGGACAATCAAGGAAAATTATCTGAGCTGTCTTATTAACAAAAAGGAGAAGTCATTAAACTTTGCTGAAAACAGCATAGATATTCAAAGATATATCAACTTCCAACCTTATTTAACAAAAATGAATTGTTAAATATTCTTTATGTTTGGGCAAGTCTAGGCCAAACTTAGGCCAAAGGCCTAGAAGGCTAAAGGCCAAACATTTAACCTGTTAGATTGCAAGTTTCACAAGATGACTCCATTTGGAAACATGCTCAGCCAACAGAACTCGAGAAAAATAACTCCACATCATTGAGGCCAAGTTTTACACAAGGTTCTTTTTGCCTGTATGGCCCACCGGTGCTAGTTAAGGGCTAGTTTGGAAGCCACAGATTCTGGGTCCAGAACAGAGCTGCAAGTCCTAGCATTTGTGTTCAGTGGTCATCATTTCATTTCAGTCTGATGTAAAAAACTCCTAAACGCTCTTTAATTTTCTAAGTCCTAGAGAAAGATAAATCAGAAGCTATTTTCAAACCAGAGGGGGTTTGTTTTTGGATAAAGCTTGCTTATTAATAAATAGTTTGACATTTTAAAATTAAATTCATAGAGTTTTGGGATGTTTGTGTTTGACTATTTTAGGGGTGAAACATGCAAAAGAAAACAGAGAAAGAATTATGGTTTAGGTTTTGCAAATCACGAACATCAGCTTCTCTTATTTATTACTTGTTCATAAAAACTGGTTGCGCCCAAAAGATTTCTCCAGGCACGCTTTTTGGGAAATACTCATGATGGGTTTGCCATTCAATGACCTCACTTTCAGAATTCTGTTTGTAATGAGTAATAACAACAATGAAGGTGTCATCAAACAATAAAATCCCTCAAAGAACTGGAGCCTGTTCTCAGCTCACAGTGTATGTAAACATTGGAAATAAATGTAACATTGCAATATCCTATAGTCTTGCCTGTAAAAATATAACAGGGTAACTTTTCCTCCATATAGAACCACATGAAATTGTGAGAAGAAAATTGTACTTTACATTCTTTTATCTTTCTTGTCCTGTGGCACTGGAAATACTGGGCTAACATCTAATCCTTTAGGCTGTAGCCAGTGTCCCTTGCCCATTTCAGCAGTAAGACATGCTCTCTTCAAATGAATATGTGGAGGCTGCAAGTCAAAGACATGGACCAAAGCCAAGTTGTCTATCTGTCCTGTGTTAAACACCACTCTTTCTCCCTTTATTTGGCTTTCTGTAGAGTTTACAGTTGCTGCAAGGGAACAGCTTGTGAATTGCCATTTTTTCCTCAGCTTTCATTTCATAGCATATTTGTTCTCTGCATAAAGACCTAGCTATCAGGGCTCTAGAAACAAATTTCAAGAACACTCATAACAACAAATTCTGGAAGCAACATTTTGCCCAGAACCACATTACCACCACAGCTCATTCAAGCCATCTGTCTAAGGGATGTTTGTGAAGGGGCAACAGGGATCAGGGGAAACTCCTGCACTCTCTTTTTCATGCAGTTAGTGGCAGCAGTTTCACATGTTTTTGAAAAGTTGTCCAAGCTAGTTTTATTGCAAGCTTGTGGGCACCAGTGAGTTGGAGATCAGTGAGGTGCTAATATAAGAAAGCTTATTCATGCATTTATCCCTGGCAAAGATGATAACAACTGTTCTGGGTGGGAATACAATCCTGGTTTAAGAGTTCATGTTCCTGGCATCATAACCCATAAGTGTCTTGGCAAGGCTGACAGATTTTATAAAGGAGAAAAATAATACTGAAGTCAACTTTGAAGGTGTCTCCAAGAAGAGTAAAGCATTTGAGATGAGACATTAAGCTGCACCATGCTCCTGGCAGGGGAAATCAGACAAGAGGAATGCACCAGTCTGCTCATCAAGATGACTGTGGCCATCCCAGCTCAGGATGCCCAGTGTTTCAAGCACCTGACAGACTGAACTCACATGGACAACAGATGTGGAGATAAGAAGGCAGGGCTGGTGGACATCAGAGTCCCACAGAACCTTCCACGCTTATTGGAAGGTGATATCCTTCCCTCCTCTTTTGCTGCCCACAGGGTGAAATTCTTTTTTTACATCCTTAAAGAAGTGGTCATAGCAGGTTCTTTATTTAAAAAATAAAAATTAAAAAAAATTCACAAAGAGACACCCCAGAGCCCATATTTGTGGCTTGGCATTTCCCTGTTCTTTTTATTTTTGTGAGCACAGTCTAGGGTTGCAGGGATATCCTTTGATTCTCAAGTGCTTGCAGTGGTCGAGACTTGGCACAAGTTTAAGTTGCCAATAGTATGCTCCAGGCCATAGTTTATCTGCAATTAATCTGCATGTAAGACAATTACACCTAACTTCAGATGACCTCAAGAAGGCCCAAACTGTACGTGCGTGTTCTCTCCTATCTTTTTTTCTGAGCAGACAATACTGGGGTGCCACAAACCTTGAGCCACTTTTTGGGATTAACCTTTCCAAAAGACTCTCTGTGACAGCAGTGACATATGCATGCTCTTGAACACAGAAATTATGTGTGTGCTGGACACTAATAAAGAGAATTTCCACCTTGGTTTTACATATATCAATTCTCTCTACCCAATGATCTCTGGAAAGGTCATGATGTTCTCGCCTTCTTATTTTATATGACCCACAAATGTAAACAGCACTTCGTTGTGTTTTGTTACATACACAGTGGGGTGGAAACTCTTGCAGATTTGGGGCTGTACAGGGAAGACCATCCAAGGAGGAAGGTGTCTCTGAGCCAGATTCCGGAGAAAGGAAAAATGGTAGGCCATGTTCTTGGATGAAGATGTCAGTTTAAGAAAGGAAGGAGTTACAACTTCCAGGCTGGTCGTAAGGAGGGTTTTCAGTGGAAAAGGGAGCAGGTTGAACATAAGATTGTCTCTGAACCTTTTATGCTGATCAAGAGCTTCTTGATGGAGATAAAGGCCTTTTCAAAAGTGAGTATGGTATCCTTTGCAAGACCAGGGTAACCTGCTGACACAGAGCTGAGAAGGTAGCACACTGTTCTACAGTTTACACTGCACAACCAGGGAAAGAAAAGGCCTGTCAGTGAAGCCAGCAAGGTGTAGAGTGTCAGAGAACTTGGTGCTGGGAGTAGCCAGGGCTTCCAGATAGCCAGTGTTTCTGCTGCCTGCTTAGCACAGTGCCACAATACAGCAGGCAGGCCTATGAAAGTCTCCCTTCCTGGGACCAGACCACAGAGTGCAGCAACATGTCTCTGGTGTGAGAGGAACACTGCTCTCCTTGCCTGGGATCTCTTGCTCCTTTTACTGCACCCTACTCACACAAACCATGTGGAGATAGAGCAAAAGCAATGTTAGCCCTCTGGGGTTGAAAGGCACTCTAGGTAGAGTACAAACAGGAGGACTTGTCAAGGATACTGGAAGGATTTCCTCTTAGTGTGCATTGCAGGAAAAGTCAGGGTTCTTGGGAACTGCAGTTTGGACCCCTGCATGTTTGACGACCTGACCTGTGGGCAGCATTGCTATTCACAGAGTCAAGTAGCTACCTGACTGTAACATATGATTTCAAGTCAGATGTCCTACTCCTGCAACCTATTGTATTCATCTATCAGTCACTGATCTAAAACTAACAGAAAAGTCTTCAATTCCTCTTTATCTGGTCTCCCCAAGATGAGAGGGAGGCTGAACTGAAAGACCAAGTCAGGTGTATGTCAGCATTTTCTAAAAGGTTCCTTCATCACCTCCTAAACTCCACTGACAATCTTTTAAATTAGGAATCACCTTTAAATTAAGATGAAGATCCCCTTCAGTTCAAGCCTTACAAAGTGAGAGAGAGTGATGAATTTACAGACCATATATGCTCATTCCTTCATATAAGAAAAGAGACTTCCAATTCTCTCAAGGAATGCCACTGTGAGTGCACAGCGCAGCAGGCTTCAAGAGAAACAGAGAAATGCTGTCCCTCTGCTAATTTGTCACAAAGCAACTACTGTTTCATGCAACCCAATCAATTACAATGGCAAAATATTTGCTTCACACAAATACATGAATGATTTCCAGGGATAAGGCATTTCTTATGAAGAAGATGAGAGAGTAGGGAGGAATAAACCAATTAGCATTAGAGAGAGGAAAGAGATTTTTCAGTGTGAGACCAGAATTCATTAAAACAACTGCAGGAGCCCATAGAGTGGCTCAGTGTGGGTGCATGAAGTGAGAACACGTATTATGGTGGAGAGATATCTGCCATCATCCTGCACTAACCTCACTGAATACTTGTGCTTCAGAGTAAGGTGTAATAACTGTGTAATGGACTAACCTAGAATAAACTGACCCCAAGAGAAGCTTGCACCTAGCCCCCCGCTCAATTAGTGAATGGTTTTTGCTCTAGAGCTTTAGGGTTTATAAGACACATTTGTTTTTCTTGCCTAATAATGATGGATCTTGTAATTATCCCTGTGCCGTCTGATGTTTTGATAAAGCTCATTATGCTCTTAATCTCAGTGATACACTGCATTGGCCCAGACACTGGACAGTGTTCCATGTAAGGATGCATGCTCTGATGTTTTACAGAGTGGAAATTAGAATTAGTTTTCCCCAAACCCACACAAAAATATTATCTTAAAGGAACAAAGCCTACAATAGCCCATTTTCTCCTACCCTGTGCATAGCCCTGAAACCTCCTCTTAGCCTCACTCCCTCCCTCTGCTCCTTCCCAGGGCCCAGGTGCCCCTCATTCCCTGGCATAGGCCCAGAGGTTCCCCATTTTTCCTATGGGACTTTAAGGTATCTTGCAGCCTGGCTATCCCCACAGCACGATGCACACCACCCTGGCCCACACCAGGAATGCAGATAGGTGAGGCAGGGCCAGCTGGCTCCCCTCTCCAGAAAGGCTCTTGGGGACTCCCAGGATCACAGCATAGTCTGTGAATTTGGAAAGGATTGCTTTAGGTCTTCGTATCTGGGAAGAAGAAAACCAACAAGAATGAATAACAGCAATGACTGAAAAGGAAGTTACTACTAAAGCACTGCCATCAGAACTTCCCCCATGTAAAATTCTGTTTTATCACTGTCTCATTCTTCATCTCCATTGAATTTTTTTCTTTTTAAGGGAAAGGTTAAATAGACAATTTACTTTCTCCATTCCTTACAATTTTCAAAGATTTTACTCGTGTTCTTGAATTGTGGGCTACTTCATAGCTTGCGTTGTGGCCGTCTGCTGCTTTTTGCAGTGCTTTTTTTCCAGTGTGTGTTGGCAGGTGTTATCCACATGCTCTGCAGACAACCTGCTGATCACATGGAACTGCTTTAATACCTTGCTTCCAGCTGCTTGGTCATGTTAAAGAGCAAAAGGTACATTTCCGAATACTCACTGCCCATGTAAGGAAATGCTGTAAGCTGTGGCAAGAATCCTGTCAGCTCAAGAACAGAAAAAATCTAATCAATGAAATATGCTATTTAAACCACTGCCTGCTGTATTTTTACTGAAAATGTCATTTGATCTATTATATGAAATAAAAGTGCAAGTGAAAAATGAAAAATAAGGTAATGTTTCCTTTTGTTTTCATTAAATGTTTATCAATCTAGATAGGGCTTATTGAGGGTTTTCAGTGTTTATTTGCTAGGAAGTTATTTGGAGTATTTTAAAAGCATTTTAGAGCTGTCAAAGCTATTTAGGAAGACTTATGAAATATTTTGAGATTGTGCATGCCTTAATTGCACCATAAAAAAATTCTTCACGCCATCAAATTCGACATAGTGGTCACACATGCTGCTATGTGGCTGCAACCTCCTGTTGAAATTTGGGTTACAGAATCAGAACCTTAACATGACATGAAGGATAGAGAGATGTTAAGAGCTGTCTTTTTGGAGCAGACAGATAATTTCTATTATTTTGGCAGCAACTCAAATACTTAATATGGTACCTCCAAGACAGTGTGATCAGTTTAGAAGCAATGATTTTTCCTTGGAGCTGGCACTTAATAATTTTTTTAGGTCCACACTCTTAGTGATCCTTTTTCTCATCAAGTCATGTTAAAAATGTCTTGCAGGCTACTGACATGTTTTTATCTTACCAAAACCAAGCACAAATTCATAAAATCTGCTTGCATCTCTAATTCTGATTCTAGTCAAGCTATTGTCAGATAAAAAGGCATCATCTTCACTCCTTTTTCTAATCATAGATTTATTGTTAACTTTAGCACATTTTTTTTGGTTTTACATTATTCCACACTACAGTGCTCTAAAACTAGTTGCAATTTTAGTACATACTATATATTTTGCTGCCATATCCTGGGAACAATCAATGACCTTTCTTAATAATGCATCACTTTACTGAATGTTACACGCAATTAAAAAAAAAATGAATGCATTTTATATTGATATTTGGTAGTAAAAATCCCTGCTCAAATAATACTGCTATCAACACAATCATATAGACAGCCATTGCTATTAATGGTAATGTATGAACAAAACCACAAATGTCAAGATTCAAAGGAACAGACCTTTTAGTAGGGCAATCATAGCAACCTGCACTTTCTTTTCTAGCTGATAAATTCCTACTCACACTATTTTCCAGTGCTTTGGATACAACCTGTTCTGGTGCTGTATCTTCACTGCTTTCAACTGAATATTATCAGTCTGAAGATAGCAAAGATTAGAATAAAGAGCTACTGGTAAATAAGTCTATGTGTTGTTACTGAATTGGGAGTGGTAGAGGCTGTCTCATGACCATCATGATATTATATAAAAAAAGCAGCTTCTTTCATGTAAGAAGCAGGGCAATTTACTGCAAAACCTGACACCTGGATGCTTTTATTTTTTTCAGTACAGCCTTCTTGCTGATATCAGCCCATGCAGGGAATCATCTGTCATTTCTAAATGTTCTTGATTCCTAAGGCTGTATGAAGAAGCACATTACAGACGTCCATGAAAAGAGGTCGGTCACTTCACTCCTTGCCTAGCAGATCCTCATATTTTTTTGCAACTATCTCCACAATGCATTTCCAATTGTTCTTCTTCCTATTAATTAACAAGATTGCCATGAACCTACGGTTCACATCTCTGCACATGCAGCCAGCAAGCTCACCTGTGATTTTTCCAGGGAAAGAGCTTGTGATCCCACAGGAACGTGCTCTTTCCCTGTTGCAACATAGCCTTGCTGGTTTGTGCCTCACTAGAAGATAGGGAGTTTATTTAAAAAGGTTCAGTAGCTACAGTTTTATGCAAACTTTGTAGATATATTAATGTCCTAAAATACTTGGCATATTAGACAGACATTTGATATGTTGCAATACTGTAAAATGTTTAAGGAAAGGAAGAAACCCTATCCTTGCCTTTGCAAATTTGATTTCCTTTTCATGATTATTATAATCCTAAATTAAAAGAAATTGAAAAAGCATCTTTTTTAAAACGGGATTTTTTTTCCTCTGCTGTTTATTAGCCATGCACAACTGCTTAAATGGCAGGGTCACCTTTTCAGGTCACACATTTTTGCATAGTAACACTTTGTGTATAAATATGATTCGAGTGTTCAAACTCCAGCACACACTGACTCATGCTGTTACTGATTGTTTCCTTACTATAGGCATTCCATTTTCAACAGTGGTGCCAAAGATCTCATTAAAGAAACAGCAAGATGCCTCCTCTGCATACTGTAGAAAGGGCCCAGTGATGGCCATGAAGTGAATTTAGAAAACTGTAAGGTCTTTGTAAGGGGTAGCCCTCATTTTTCTGCCAGTTATGCTGGGTTACAAAGCAAGCAGTAAGAAACGGCCAGAGCAAAGTGTCCCTGCCATATCAGCTTGAGTGAGCGCACACTCCTGCCTTCAACAGAAGGGCTTGGAGTTCCCACACATCTCTCAGGGTCACTTGGGCACATGCAGGTTATTAGAACTGACAGCCACCACACCTCTCGTGACATGTAGCCTGCATGCAGAGATACCTTACACCACCAAAAAGGTCATCCTGGGCAGATGATACAGATATCTTCTGAAGTTTACTGCTGCCCCTTTTTAATTCTGTCACAAGTACATCACACTCATCTGTGATCTGGTGAGTTGAGGTGTTACACCTCTTTCTAGCCACAAACGAACCGACATTCAACCAAGAGGCTATGTAAGTGAGCTGTTGTTTCTTTCCTCTTCCCTGGCAGTAGGACTTTGTCATAGGCCTCTGAACCATGCTTTCTCAGGGTGGTACACAAGTGCAAGCACTACAAAGGAGACACAAGCATGGTGCATGTAGGGATTAATTTAAGAGTATTACTGGAGAAAGAAAAGCAACTTATCTGTGTCATTTTTTAGTGTTCAGGATTCGGGTGGTTTGGCTTTTTTTTTTTTTTCCCAATAAACACAAGCTTGCAGTAAAAGTTGTTCCTTTGAAATTAAATAATTGGCCATCTTTATGATGTTACTGGTATTGTCTTTGGAGCTATTGTTACTGAATGTGTTCTGTGTAACACTGAGTGTGGTGACAGGGCTCAACATTTAATAGAAAGTTTGCTTGGTCACTTCAGACCAGAAGAATGAGCTCAATCTAATTTGGGAGGGTATTGTAGCTGATCTGTGAGTGTATTATTTCATCTCTCCTTCTTTTTTCTTTTTTCTTTTTTTTTTTTTTTTTAACTAGTGGGAGTGATCCATTGTCTCTAAAATCAAGCTGCTCTTTGCAGTTGACTTCCCACTGACATGAAGAGCAAGCAGTGATTTTGCTTCCAGGTGAAACCTAAGGAGAACAAACATCTGTGAAGAATGGAGAATGGTGGCAGCACACTGAAGTGCCTGGGAGCAAAGTGTTCAGCATGCTCACTAATAAGTGTCAGCTTGATTTGAATCACTTGCTAAAGTGCAGCCTGGCTGAAGTCGAAAGAACATACCTTTCCTCAATGAAATGGAATCCCAAGGCATAAATAAAAGATTTCACCTGGGAAGAGTGATTTATTATCTCCATCCCAAAAAAGATGCCTCTGATTTACCACACCTCCTTGTTTTAAAGCAGAAGCAAAAGCAATCCCTTCCCCCAAAATAACCCCTAACCAGCAATCACCAGCACTATCTCCATTAGCTGGAAGAAAAATTTAAGATGCATTTATACCAGTGATTTAGTTGAACTCAAGAGAGTCATTCAAATGGGATAACTGACCAAGAGACCAAGTAAGGGACAAACTGGGGCTAAGGCTCCAAAAATCTTGAGAAATTCAGTAATACTTATTAAAAAAAAAAAAAAAGAGAGAGAGAGAAAAAAAAAAGAAAAGGCTGTATCACAGTGGCTTCTGTCCAATCTAAGACTCTGATCCCATACCCCAGTCAAAGGAGCCAACTAATTCATTCCTGACCATATGGATGTTGTAAAGTTGCAGAGATCAAACCCCTCCCTGACAGAATCTTGGATCAACAAAAGAAAACATTTTTGCGCCCCCTTGAGCAGCCATTTCAGGTTTTACGGGGAGCCTGATCCATGTTGGGACAATGGTTTGAATGGTTTAGTCAATGCTAAAGAACATTCACACAGCAGACACAATCAATAGAGCTTATATTTTATTTACTACATTCCTGAGTCTGAAGGGTTTGATTTAAGGAGCCAACATGGGATCTCAAAGTGAGCAGTACCTTTCTGGGGTGAGTGGCAGGTTTTAAATACTGTCTAGGTCTTAGATTCTCCATAGCCTCTTGCTCAGGACTACACTGAAAGTAAGACACTATTCATACACACTCTCAGCAGATCACAATGCTATCTGTGTCTGCTGCTAGCTGTTCCCATAAATTACATATACAAAGTACAAAACCACCAGACAGGGATAACTGGGCCCCTTTTGATTCCACTCAGTCATGAAGCTTGAGCTTCTGTGGGTTCTAGGAGGTAGAGGCAGCAAAAAGGATAATTGCATACAGTCCCTACTTCCATCTTCCATCCATCTACTGATTGAAGTTGCAAAAAGGAAACAGGGTAGAGAATCTGAGGGGGTTGCGAACTGAGAATAACTGGGAGTACTTGTCTCCTTTTGTAGCTCTGAGCCTTCACTTTTTCCCAAAATGAAGATTTTAAGGAAAACCCTAAAAAAAACCCACTGTCAGGGTCAAGTCAGCAAACTATATACTTCTCTCAAGCAGACAAGTTTACTCAGTTCCCCTACAACTTTACCCTTCTTTCCAGAATGAAGTAAATTATCAGTGCTGCTTGCAATGTTGGAGTGCAGAGCACTTGCTGAGACAGTAAAATATTCTTAGGTGAAACAGTTCTTTACTGCAAAGCCTGTGCTTTAATTTGCTCAATCTTTAAGCCAAAAATGGAAGCCACTTCTGCCACAGGAATTGCTTAGTGTCTTTTTCTTTTCAGTCCTCAGCAAAGGGTCAGCCAGATTTAGCACAAACTGGTCAAGGATAGGGACAGCTCTGAATGCATGGCAAACCTTGGAAATTATCATGCTGCAATAAATAAGTTGAAAACACTGCAAGAAAAGATCACTGAGCGACTTGTCCCTTCTTCTCTCCTTCCACATTTTGATGATCTCTAGTAAAGATGAATATGGGGTGACTTCATAACATGCTTATACATTTTTCTTTACAAGATGCTAGTTATTGCCTAAACCTCTAGTCCCATTTACACTACAAGACATAAACAAACAACATAAAATAAAAGGGAAATAAAGAAATGTGAGCTTTTGCATGTGCTACATTTGTACCACTGTTGCCCTAAGTTAATTTCCTGGGATTCCCTGATGGGAAAAATTCCATGGCGGTGTAACAATGCAGGACTGGGAACACCCCTTAGTCTAGAGACCAGTGTCCTCAGCCCTCAGCTACACCATCTCAGAGAATGCTGCTGGTATTCAGCCAGAGAGAGCCTGATCACAGTGAACTAGAGTGCTAAGACAAGGGAAAAATAAATGAGCCCTTGTGATCCCTACTTTCCATACCAGAGCAAGAGCTATGCCAGAGCACAGAAAGCAGGTGGCACTGAGGCTTCTCTAAGATCCTCTCAGAGTATCTTCTGAAAAAATCACTGCAGGTTTTTCAGTGTCTATGTGGAGCCCAGGCCACTGTGCAGCATTCATTTTTCCCCATGTGCTGCACAGCAAGGGCCATTACTGGTAGTTGCAAAGGCACTAGAGAACTTGAAGTTTATTGCTGGAGTTCATTGGCCCTCTGCTTCAGCAGCTTTTCTGCATTTCTCACGTCCTGCAAGAACTCAACACAGAAATTATCTCTCCTCAAGGTGAATAAGGTCAAATTTTCTTCTTAATGAACTTGGAAAGCACATTGTCCACCCCAAGTACTTGGCAAGGACTGTACAGTACACGTACATCAAAACCATAAGCAACTTTTGCACTCAGAAAGAAATGTTAGCATTGGCTGCCATACAAAAGGAATTATAAAACAACAAAGAGAAGCAGAGGCCATTTGGGATATTCCCAAATGGCAGGAAATACAAATGGCAGGAGTAAGGTAGATAAAAGATTCATGCACCAGACCAAAATATACTTTTTCTGTTCATAAAATGATACTTAAAACGTATACTTTGTGTTTTACAACTCAAGCCCACATTGATAAAACTGCCATCTCTCAGCTGTCTCTTTATCTAAAGGTGCTCTTTGGTCCTTCCTGAGTGAGATGAAGGATGATTTATTTGTCAATCAGAGAATGATTTCAAAAAGATATTTTGCTCATCCACTTTTTCTCTGGTAAAACAAGAAAAAAAACCCCAGCACTCTTCAGATTAATGTACCTGTGCATAACATGGTCACCAGTCATTGCCATCTGTTCTGACATTCAGCATCAGATGAATGATGCTGGAAGATGAGATGTTGGAATTTCTGAAGAAACTGGAAAATTCTAGTGATTGCCAATTTCTGTTACCAATACAGAAAAAAGTTCTGCCACTCTGCATGACCCAGTCCTGATTTTATCTGGAAAAACTGTGATTGATTTTTGAACAGATTTTCCTTTTTCTTTTTTTTTTAGTAGTTTTACTAGTTTGCAAGTAGTTTTACTTTGCAATAATGTCTCTGCCTGCTTAAGTAAAATAAATGCCATTCTGTTCTTGAATGAAATTTATTTCGCCCTTGGCGAGAAGTCACCAGTTTATTTTGGGGGATGTACAGTTCTGTTTATAGAAAAGTGATGGGTAGCAGAAAAGAATATTTGCTCTCCTTTCTGTCCAGCTTTGGAATTTTTAGAACTACTTTCCATTGGAGAGAAGTTCCAGAAATCCCACCTCTGTGTAGTCTGATAAACCAATATAACGCAGGTCTGGTTGCTGCTTTTTACATTGTATTGGGTGGCTACTGCATTACTGCTGGATTGCTTCCAAAAATCATCAACGTAATAATAAAAGAACTTGTTCAGAAGATGTTTATCCAAATACCTAACCAGTTTTTTGAGGAGAAAATCCATATTGAGCAGCGATATCATTTGCAGCAATAATGTCTGGAAGAAAAGAAAAATGAAAAGTGTCAGTCAAAGTAAACAGACTCTATAATGCAGTCCCCAGGAGGCTGTGTTACAGTGCATAATATATTCAGTTGCATACACCTAGCCCTATTTTCAAAGTCATAAACTGGGGTGGATTTGTCAGAGTTTCAACCATATAATTGTTTAGCTGTAAATTTTCCTGCTGGCAAGTTCCAGAGTTTTCAGATAATCCCAGGCAGGGATTCAAGCTTGCCGTCACATCCACAATAGATTGTTCACAAGTAGCTTACGGAGCCTGCAAACCATGCTGCCACAGAAGTGTGCTGGGGATCACGAGCTCCCTCAAGCACAAAATTTAATTTGAATATATGATACACAGATACTTCCAATGTGGCGCACAAAGAGAGTACCATTGTTGTGGATTATGTATGATTAACGGTGGAAGTGCATAGTAGGTTTAGAAGAGTGTAAATCATTCAATTTTTTTAGCATCTTGAGCAATAAGATGCATTCCCACTTGAAGCCATGTTGAGAGGCCTTGGCTGAGGCCTTTTTTCAAAATAGTCAGGGGAAACACCTGCGTCTCTGTTAACATGAGGCATGGCCCATAGCTTCTTATTTTGGCTATTTTTCTCCTGACTACACAACTTATGTCCTGGCAGCAAGATCTCCTGAGGTTTTCTGTTTCATTTGAATGCTTATTTGCTTCCATCTAAGTTATACAATGGGGCTGGAAGTGTTTATAGAAAAAGCTACAAAGATAGCAGTCCTGCTGAAACCACTTCTTCATGGGTAAACATGATGGGAGCTGATGTACATAAACTAATGAAGAGGAAGGGAAAGAGAAGAGCATTTCCATTTCTCACTAGATTAGGAAGTCAAAGACTATTTGCCTGATTGAACTGGAGCTTTCTCTCTAAAAACACCATACACAGAGGCATTTATTTATCCTTAGATGGAAGCAAAGCAATGCTGGAAGGCTCCAGAGTACGGTGCTGTGTCCCATCTCTCACACAGATTTCCCTCTCTCTTGATTGAAGAGTAGCACAAATCCTGCCAACACAGACTTTCCACCTCTAAAATTGACTGCAAATAACATTCACCCATTAATTCTTAAAAATCCCAGGACCTATTGCAATAACTATAACTATCTGTGCCCCTAAAATTGCTTTCTAGTGTGAAAGCAAGAGAATGAAACTCTTTCTTCTATCCCTTTTCTGACCTACTGCTGATCCATCAGAAAGGACATCCTAACCCATTCACTGTGAGTTGCTATGGCTGCTGTTGCAGAATTTATCTATGCATCTTAAAGGACCTCATGTTTTTGCCCCACTATGGTGTGGCACAGGACCTGCCACTTTACCTTCATGACTTTCTCTCCCTAGCTGCATCTGATCACTGCAGTTCAAAGAAACCTATCTCACAGGAGGTTTCCAGAACATCCTCGAGGGCTCCTCTCTGAAATCACTAACTCTCCATGTTCAGCTGAACTTGGGAAAAGAATAAGAGAAAAAGTGGAAAAATTTTCCCAGTGTTTTGAATAGGAAAGATATGTCAAACTATATTCACTCCACACTCAAAAATCTGTTACAAGGCATTATGCAGAAATCAGAAAAAGCTGTGAGGAGACTGGATAGCTTGAAGGGCCAACATAAATCATAGAACAAAAAAAGCTGAGGTTGAATCAGACTTGCAGGCACTTTTCTCAGGCGGCCCAGCACTTCCACAGCACTCTGCGGTACCAGCTTTGTGACTGACCTCAGTGGTGCAGGGAGACAAAGCAGAACAGGACACAGACACACAGAGCCTATCATGATGCTTAGCCTGCCCTTTGCCACTTCTGCCTCATTTATACATGACAGGGTAGGTTGCAAACACTTTACACAGTGATGCAGTTCAAGCTCTGCGACTTGGCGAAGGGCAAGCACGGAATATTAAATGCAGCCAGTTATTTTTTCTGAAAATTTCCATAGTTCTTCAAAAGTAATTGGAAGTAGAACACAGCGTTAGAGCATAATACTGAATGCTAGAGAGAAAAACACCTATAAGTATTTGCTGTCTCTTTCTCTTAATAACACATAGAAAGAATTGCCTTGTCTCTCTCTTCTTTGAATACCCCTGAAGATCAAGTGGCTGATGCTCAAAGTTATTATAAATTCCTCTATAACACAGTTATCTAGCTGGTATCTGTAACTCTATGCTTGTCTCAAGCATTATCCAATAATTAATCAGATTGCCTTGGTCACACATACTTGGACTGTAACATTCCTCTGCAAGAAACACACACACTCAGTCCTGATTCCACACACACAAGGCCCTGATTTATTCATCCATTTGGTCCGACTAGAAGCAAAGCTATTGTTTTTCACCTGGGGTGTGATCCAGCACTCATTGATGTCAAAGGCAGTGCTCCCATTGACTTCCATGGGACACAGGATCAAAGCTTTTGCCCACGAGCAAGTGAGAGTAAGTCATGCTGGTAAGAAGGACAAGATTCCCAAAGGCAATTTAGTGTGAAACAGATTTATCATTGTGTGCTAGGTTACAGAAGATGCTCCTTATAATCAAGCCATCTAGCTTTATCATTTAGTACCTGTGCTGAACAGCAGTGCCACACTGGCTAAACTCCCAAACTTTCATTTCAGCCTCTGTTAAATTCAGGGTAAAACTCTGAAGTAATTTTCTTTCTTTCTTTCTTTCTTTCTTTCTTCCTTCCTTTCTTTCTTTCTTCCTTTCTTCCTTTCTTCCTTTCTTTCTCTTTCTTCCTTTCTTTCTTTCTTTCTTTCTTTCTTTCTTTCTTTCTTTCTTTCTTTCTTTCTTTCTTTTTCTTTCTTCCTTCCTTCCTTCCTTCCTTCCTTCCTTCCTTCCTTTCTTCCTTTTCTCCTTTTCCTTTCCTCCAACTTCCATAACTTTCTGATCATCTTTCTTTCTTCTTCTTCCTCATTCCTTCTTTTTTTTTCCTCTCATTTTACTATCTTTTATTGCCTGTCTCTCATCTTCTTTCTTTTTTTTCCTTGTTTGTTTCGTAATTTTCTTGTTCTCAGTTTTCTTTCAAAATACTAAGTATCCTAATTTTGTTTATGCTCTCTATAACAGCTGAAAAAATGTGTTCACACGACATCAGAGAACATACAGGTTCTGGAATATTATATATGCAGCACCTGAACCCTTCATTCAGACTCCCTTGCTGCAGGTCCCAGCTCTCCAGAGTATGTGGGAGGAAAGTAGTGTAGAGAGGCAATCTGCCAGACAGATGGGCACTTTTCACTTTTCTTAGTACTAGACAGTGGCTCACCTTTGTAAGATAAACTTTTTCAGCTACTGTTGGAGTTGTTTAGGATTTATTATAACTTACATGAGAGCAGAATTAGTCCTCAATGTAGGAAGAGAGCCTTTGCTTTTCCCAGTCGCTTTAAAACAGGCTTTTCATCTTTGTTAGTAATTTCTTTAATGAAAATGTGATATTGTTTCTTCCACACATTCCTTAGGGCTAACTATTCCTATTTCTGCTTTTTCTTCTTTTTGCTTGGCCCTAAATGCACTAAAATGTCCCATCTCCCATCATTTGAAGGTTAGAGGTGACTGGTTTATCTAGAGTTCATTTCAGTTGTATTGACATATGAATGCTGCAGCTGGCATACTTGGGCCTCTGGGCTCCAGCTCTGAAAGCCATTTCCACACCGTAAGAGGACAGGATGTAGGCTGTGACCCATCAGTAGGCTGTCTATACGCTAAAATAATGGAGATAGTGATAAACTGTCACCAGAATACAGTCTCAGTTTCCCAACTCTTAATGGTAGAACAACACAATAGGGTCAGACTAAAAAGGTTTCCTTATGAAAATTTTATCAGCAACTTTGGTAAATTGCTGTGGGAAAGGTGCTTTGCTCTCAGGCAGACCTGGAACCTGTTTTTACAAGGTACAGCTCTCATGCATTGCCTCACTCCCGCAAGATATTAAGGGCACTCAAATTGAATTAACACCAAATCAGGCCGGTGCACTTAACAATACAAATGCACTTAAGGGACGCCTCAGAATGATTTGTGACTAAAGAAAGCAAAGAAGAAATCAGCCTTGAAGACCACAGGGGTGGTGTTGTGTGTCATATACAGGAAAAGCCATAAGTAGAACTTAGAATACCGGAAAACCATGAACTTCAAGGGCTCTCAGATACCTTAGACCCAGCCGTAAAGTAGATGGTCTCTTTTTGTGGTATGCAGAAACAATTGATAAATAAATTACAGCCAATTTTCTTAGCGGCATGCTCTCCATTACCTCCGACAGCAGTGTAACTACTTTGCTAAAATGATAAGAGGTGAATAATGGTATATCAGGTAACAGCAAAGGAAACTCTCCGAGTTGCTGGTTCTCTCCATGAGAGCAATGACACAATGCAGAAATGAATGAGATGTGACGTGGCAACTGACAGGGAGCTCCATGTAGACTGCTGCTAAGGCCAAAGCAGCTGAACCATAACCTACTAAGAGCAGGGAAGCAGTGGGGTTTTGTTTTTCTGTTAAACTGTCAGAGCCATCCTTTTCAAGAAGCCACCTCTCTTCACCACCATTTTTCATCAAGTTACTTAAATCTGTCTCTCTCTGACCCTGCAGGCTGTATTCTCCCATAAGCTAGAAGACCAATCCTTCAAAGTTTAGCTCAAATAAGGTCCACTAAGAGCATTCCACACCTCAGGATTTCTTGGCAAATTGAGGTGTACAGAGGGATAAGTACATCATAGTGAAATGGTTCCATACATCCCTTCCAGTCAAAGACAAGTATTGGATTAGAAGTATCGTGCATTAAAGCTGTCTGTTACATGGATATTCTCTTCAGCAAGCATGACGTTGGAAGCACTTTTAAGTAAAGCAACATTAGTCTTCTTTCTTGACTTGGCAAAATAGTGGCTTGGAGTCTTAAGTGACTGGAAATTATAGTGAAAAGGAAAGTAAAAAACTCGGGACATTTTTCTAAGTCCAGGATCTTAAACTAAAATGGTGTGCTGGTTTTAGCTAGGGTAGAGTTAAATTTTTTTCACTGTAGCTGGTATGGAGCTGTGTTTTGGATTTGTGCTGGAACCAGTGTTAATAACACAGAGATGTTTTTGTTAATACTGAGTAGCACTTAAGCAGAGTCGAGAGCTTTTCTTCTCCTCACACCACCCCAACAGTGAGTAAGCTGGCAGTGCACAAGGAGTTGGGAGGGGATACAGCTGGGACATGTGACCCTCATTGACCAAAGGGATATTCTATACCATATGGCATCATGCTCAGCATATAGACCTGGGGGCAGGAGAAGGAACCAGGGAATGTTCAGAGTCACAGCTTTTGTCTTCCCAACTCACTGTTACTCATTCTAGAGGCCTGCTTTCCCGAACACCTACTTGACCATAGGGAGTGGTGCATAATTTCCTTGTTTTGCTTTGCTTGTGTGTGTGGCTTTTGTTTTATTTATTCAACTGTCTGTATCTCAACAAAAGAGTTTACTCACTTTTGTTCTTCCAATTCTTGCTCCCATCCCACCAGGGGGAGGGAAGCAAGCAGGTGACTGGCTGACTTAGTCCTCATCTGGAGTTAAACCATGACAAATTTTGGTGGCTTTGGTGGGATTTTTGCCTATCAACTCTACAGTTGCTGCTTTTGCTGCTGTTACAAAAATTAGCCACCTCAATCAGACCTTCTGATTTGGTATACAGGAATTTCCCTGTCTTAGAAGGATGCTTTATTTGAAACACGGCTCTTTTAAACTCATCACAGAGCTGTGGAAAAGCAGGGCAAAGCTTGGGTTTATGCTCATGGCAGCCACATCAGGACACTGTGAATCAATGAGGCGTTTCTATGAGCTACACTATGACTGCTGAGCAACATGCTTAAGTAGTGCAGCATTTATTGTCAAAGGAAACATGATGCAGGGCTATTTATTTGAGTCTGCAGTGGCAGAATGGCTCAGTGGCTGTGGAGTGCACCCTCATCTTCCAGATGAGCGCAGAGAAGTAGGAAAGAAATATCCCACATGCCTACAAAATCTGGTGAGGATTCTAGCAACCTATTAGCAGAGAAAGGCATGAAACAACCACTATGAGCAGTAGGAGCTGCAAAGGACACAAGTCTTCCCACATGTATCATTACAGTCCATGGTGCACTTGATTCACATGGAGAAGGTGTCCTTCCTACAAGGCTTGAAAATGAAGCCCTAAAAGGAAGCCAGTGGGAGACAGTCAGGGAAGAACAGACCTTTCCTGCATCTCAGAGTAGAGCAGAGCAGCCAGGACACAAGATGACAACCTCACATAATCAAACTCCCACCATGGGAGGACAACTCTTGACAATGGGAGAAAGACCTTCTCCTTCTCCAAATACACATTCAGGCCCTAGCCTGGTCAACTGAAGATATTTCTATCATTCTGTTTATTTTTGTAGAAGGAGAGTGAGTTAAAGAATTTTCACTTTGTACTATTGCTACCTGAATAATGGAAAGCAAACTATTACTGAGTCTACATCTCTACTTCTGAGACTTGAATCAATGTAATCTAAAACACTCTCAGAGAAGAGCTTCAGGCTGGAGAACATGTTTGCAGGCAAACCTTTGTGCTCACAACAGCAGAGCTGGAGAGGGAGAAGAGGTACGCTGGGCAAGCAGCGCAGCCTCACCTCTGTGCCTTTTTTCTTTCAACTCTTCTACCCTTCAGCCCAGTAGGAACACAAATAAGTACACTGTGCCTGCTGAACCAGATGACCCACTAGATGTCCTTCTTAACAAATGTTTTTATAAAGTTAACAAAAGGACTGTGCAGCAGCTTTCCATTAAATTAGGCCCAGCATCAGTTTGTGCTCTTTATGTGCTTATAAACAACTCCTCTTGGAACAGTAATCAAACATATTTGATTAAATAGCAGAGCTATATTTTTTTGCCTAAATTCAAGAAATATCTGTCTTAGGATTTAAAGAAAAGGATCACACCCTAGATTTTTAACCAAGTTTTTATTCCTGGGAGAATTCCTTAATTCCGTAATAAAATTGGGGTCTTGATAAATTTCTGGAGACAATTTAAATTTTATAAATTCAAAGACTGAAATGTGCTTGTATACCTAATAAATATTTGTGTAAAAATTAATCAGGCCTACATATCTTGATATAGCAAGACTGAGACACAAACAAAGAATAATTAAAACTTAATATTTTCATCCATTAGCCAGACTCTAATAATCTGCATTTACCTTGATTTCTTTATTTTCATTGGAAGTATGATTTTATATCAAGTTTCACTTTAAAAACAGAAAATGGGAAGTTATTAAATGGTTAGTAAAAATAAATTATTAATAGAAGTCGTAATAAATAATCAAGTTTTAAAATCCAGTCAGTCAATAGGTTGCTAACCACTATTAAAAACTGTGCATTACACCTCATCTTGACATGCTTATAAGACTTGATATCACTTATTACTGCAAGGCTTATACTTCTTTTTCACCTCTAGTAAGCATTTATTAACTCTTTTATAAACTGTCTAAGAATAAAATCATATTGTAGAATGCAAAATAAATACCTTGTGTTCAGAAGTCCATCAAAAAGATAGTCTATCAGTCCCAGTGCAACTGATCCTTGTCATGAAGATATTAAATGATTTGGAGGCAGTTGAACTAGCCTTTCTACTGAAATAGCCTCCCAGGAACCTCTTACATGTATCAGACATACAGACTGGATGAGGTTGGAAGGGGTGTCTAAAGGTCAACAGGTGCAGCCTCCTCTGCAACCACTCAGAGCCAGTTACCCAGGACCATAGCCAGACAGCTTTTCAACATCCCAAGGATGGAGACTCAATAACTTCTCCAGGCAGCCTGTACCAAGGATCAGTCACACTCACAGGTAAATATTGTTTCCTGATGTTCAGGCAGAACTTCCTGTGTTTCACGTCACACCTACTGCCTCTGGTCCTGCCTCTGGATACCATTGAAAGCAGCCTGTCTGCATCTTCTTTATAAGGAGAAGATCCCCCTGAGGCTGCTCTTTTTCAGGCTGAACAGTGCAGGCTCTTTCAGCCTCCCCTTACAGGAGAGATGCTTCACTCCCTTAATCACCTTTGTGGCCCCTTGCTGGACTCTCTCGAGTATGTCCAGAACTGGCCACAGTGCTACAGGTGTGGCCTGACCAGCTCTGCGGAGAGGGAAAGGATGACCTCCTTCAACCTTCTGGCAGCAGTCTGCCTAGCAATGCCCAGAATATCATTATCTTTCTTTGCAGTAAAGGCATGTTGTTTTTTCAGGCTCAGTTTGTTGTCCCTCAGGATAACCAGGTCCTTTTCTGCAAAGCTGAGCAATACATAGCTTTAGCAAACGCCTGACGATGTAATGCAACATGGTTTTCAGTATGTTTTAGATCAACTTGAATTCACAGCAGAAAAGCATCCTCTGAATGGAGAAAGTTGAAAATTTGGTCAAGGGAAAATAAGTGAGAACTTCAAGAATCTAGCTGCTCCCTTGGATCTCTCCCTTAATTGAGAGTTGCTTCATTTTATGCCTAAACACACTTTCATTACTAAGAATTTTGCAGATCATTAGAATACAACAATAGATCCCAGTAACTTTGTCTTCCTGAATTGACTTCAATGAACACAGCTACAGAGGCAGATGTTGGCCTTGACCACCCTAAGATTTAGCAAACATTAATAACACTAAAACTTAATAATTGCCAAACAAGGAGACAAACGGTTGTTTGGTTTGAAGTCAGTCCGCTTACATATCCCCCGACAATTTAAATGAGTTCATTGTATTTTATGAGCATTAAAGCTTCCCTCTTCATCAGTCAACTCATTCTCTTGATTTAATTTTAATACATGCTGTGAAGTTATATCCCTTGAAATCATTGGGTTGTTTGAAGGTCCCCAGATGCTCCTTCCTCAGCTCTCTCTTTAAGTCCCACTTGCTCTTCTTCACATACCTCTTATGTCTTTGCTCAGCTGGTGCTAGCCTACACACATATATCCATCACAACAGGAGAGTTTTCGGTCTCTCAGATTCATACTCAGCAGGACAATATAGAATAAATTTTCCCTACTTATATATATATATATATAAACCCACATATGTATGTTCATAACCCACAGTCTTCAGTGATGATAACTACCTGACTTAGGACTTCCATTGAACCATGAGGTGAGGGTTTTTTTTTTATTTTACTGCCTCAAGTTCTCATTCTGGCCAAGAAACAGGAAATACAGTTTCCTTTATTTCAGTTTCTCCCATCCCTGAACACACAGCTGGGCAAGAGTTTCCCATTACATTTATCACATTATGTGCGGAGTTAGGTTTCCCACTACATCCAAAATGTGATCAGCAATTGGGTATTCTTGCATAGACTACCACTCTCTCATAAAGCCCACTAATATTGAAGCATAACTATCAGTGCCACTGAAAATACCTGTGATTGCAATGATCTAATTCAAGAGCTGCAACCATTGTGTTGAGCAGATCAGTCAAAATCCTATTGTCACAAGAGGAAAGGCCCATCCACCTTTCTGTCATATATGAAGTTTCTAACAGCAGATCCTATACAGAAGTGCGGGGTTACATTTCATTACCTAATTCTGACAAAAGAAGAGAGATGCCTAAATGTGACACCTGTATACAGGTGCACCTGTATACCTGTATATTCTATTCCATTTCAGATAAGAAAGCATTGGAATGTTTTTGTGTTTTCAGACTAGGGAGAATAAAAAAAAAAAATGGTCATGAAAAAAAATAGAGTTCCATTGACTAAATAATTGCTAAAGCAGTGAGGTTTTCTCATGGTTCCTGAGAAAGTCAAGGAGTTCATGTTTTACAGAAAATGATACTTTGAGACTTTTTGCATGTGAGTGGGTGGATGCAATGCTAACCAGTTGAATCCATTTCAGAAAAATTCTTTGCTGCTGTCAGGTACCAGACTGCAATGGAATATGACAAAGAGCAGGAACGCAGCAATGCTACCACAATGTTGGGGTAGAAAAGTGTCCTGGGGCAGCAAACTCTTCCAAAAACTGTCTGGAGCAATGAGCCTTCTCCCTTCCATAAAGGAAACAAAAGGTCTTTTATTCTTTTTCTTCTCTTCCCATCCCCCTCACCCTCTCCAGCACCCCTTTTCTATTCCCCATATTTAGAACCATAGCCTGTTTCAAAGGTTAGTTCTGGCACGGTGACCAACTGGATCTCCATATGGTATTTATTTATTTATTCTCTGTCTCATATGCTTTTGGCATAACATATTTGCATGAGTTAGATAGTGTTTATAGAAAACTTGAATACTCAAGTTCATAGAAAAGGTCATTGGCTCATTTCTTCTCTTATTTTAATTGAATTTTCCCCACTGTTTTTTCTGCTTCTACTCCTTTTATTTTTTAATAGATATTGATTTATTTTTCAGATTTGTTTTTATTTGTTTGCTTGCTTTTTGTTGTGGTGGTGGGGGTTTTTTTCAGCTTGACCACTCATGAGTTGTCTGTAATGCTTCAGACAGTCTTATTACATTGGAGGAGTGTGGTCTTGTCTACGAAGTTGACACTTGGAGCTTCTGCCCATTCCTCCTCAGCATAAAAGGTTTCCTTTCGGTTTCCCTTCAGTTTCTCTGAAAGAAGAAATTTATTCTGATTGAGTTTCCATATGAAGAACAGCATCATCAAAGGCACCCATCCCATTCACTTTCTTTAACAACCTATTTCCTACCTTTAGCAAACAACTGTCCTAATGCTGCTCCCATTATACCTACTTGCAGTATTTGTGGAAAACCTCACTTAACACATCCTCCAGTTCAAAAGAGGGCTGTGGCAAAGCTCCAATTCAGAAAAAGCATTAGCTCCCTGTTTCCTCCTTAAGTGACTCAGGCTGTGCTCAAGTGAGTAAGAAGCCTCTCCTCATATCCACTTCTAAATAGTGCCAAATGGTGCTTAGATTTAATTGCTCTTTTGTTTTACCTTCTTGGTCCTCAACAGAATTATGTGAACTAATAATTTTCACTGGTCATCCTCAAATGTTAAGATTCAGATTAGGAAGCTTAAATATATATGATATTACATATATCTTACACCATTTTAAGTCATTGTTGGTTAGCATTAATAAGAACTGGCTGAACAACCAACCCTAGAGTGTTGGCAAAGCATCTTGTTGGAGGCCTGTCACGAGTGGTGTTCCCCAAGATTCAGTACTGGGCCTGCTATTGTTTAACTTCTCCATCAGTGACCTGGATGAAGGGGCAGATGCCTCCTCAGCCAGTTCACTGATGAGACAGAGCTGGGAGCAGGGGCCGATACCCCCGAGGGCCGTGCAGCCCTTCAGAAGGGCCTTGACAGGGTGGAGAGACAGGCAGAGAAGAACTGTCTGAAATCCAACAAAGGCAAATGCAGGGTCCTGCACATGGGGAGGAATAACCCCAGGCACCAGCACAGGCTTGGGCTGATCTGCTGGAAAGCAGCTCTGTGGAGAAGGACCTGGGGCTCCTGGTGGACAGCAAGCTGTCCATGAGCCAGCAGTGTGTCCTGGCGGCCAAGAAGGCCAGAGGTGTCCTGGGGTGCATTAGGAAGAGCATTGCCAGCAGGTCAAGGCAGGTGATCCTGCCCTCTACTAAGCCCTGGGGAGGCACATCTGGAGTGCTGTTCTGGGCTCCTCAGGACCAGAGAGACATGGAGCTGCTGGAGCAGGCCCAGCAGAGAGTGACTAAGATGATGAGGGGACTGGAGCACCTCTTCTGTAAGGAAAGGCTGAGTGAGCTGGGCCTGTTCAGCCGTGAGAAGACTGAGAGGGGACCTCACCAGTGTCTGTGAGTATCTGAAGGGAGGATGTGAAGAGGACAGAGCCAAGCTCTTTTTGGTGATGTCAAACAATAGTACAAGAGACAGCAGGCAGAAACAGATGCACAGGAAGCTCCACCTGTACATGAGGAAGAACCAGGTGACCAAGTACTGGTGCAGATTGCCCAGAGAGTTTGTGGAGTCTCCCTCAATGGAGATATTCCAGAATTGTCTGGACCCAATCCTGTGCAATGCACTCTGGGATCACTCTGCTTGAGCAGGGAAGCTGAGCCAGGTGACCCACAGTGGTCCCTTCCAACCTGACCTAATCTGTGATTCTGTGATGACAGGTGACAACTTCCTCTAGCTATGAAAACTGTAAAATTTTCCTGAATCTGGACTTGATGGAGCACAGCTGCCTTCAAACACTTCAGATTTACCCCAAGACTTAAACTGCTTGAAGATAAATTCTAAGATTAAGGCAAATCATAAGTGGCCACCCTGATTTGTTGAAAGGAAAATCCTGTGGTGCTTCTTCCTAACCGGAGTGCTTTATGTTGATGGCAGCACACCCATGGGCTTCTAGCACCTGACTTAACTGATAATATCTTTCAATTTTTATGTTATATAATATAATCCATAATCTATTTCGGGAAGGAAAGCATTGGGTTTTCTTTTTAGTGGGTATTCCAGCTCATTGGCAATTAAGCATCACTAGTGATATCAGAAGCTGCATGAAGACTGGGGGAAGAGGACCTTTTTCTCTCAGCCTATGGGGAGTTATTCTGCAGCTGAAGGGATGACTTTCACACATTTTTGGCAAGAGGCTTGTTACATCTGTTCTCGAGAAATATAGTACTTAAGCAGGTACCAACTTTATGCACCTAAAAAAGGGAAAGATTCTCTATCAGTGTCATGTCCTTGTTTATGAAATTGAAAATACACAATATCATTTTATACAAAAACCTGGACACAGAATGAAATTCTACTTCTCTGTGATAATGGTACAGATAATAATTCAGTAGTCAAAATCACTAATGTAGCCTCATCCTTCTATATTTACAAGTAATCAATGAGAAGTAGAATAACATCCAGAAGTTAAGGTTAATGAAATCAAATGAAGAATTTTGAAAAGTCAGATGTGTTATTGATATGCCTAAATATCGACTTTAGCCCCTATGATTAGATCAATGGGGTTTAATGTCAAAATGGACAAAACAAAAGACAACAAACTTCCCTTAGGAAATGCCTGGTTCTGCACAATGCATGCTCTTGAACTAAAGCATACTTTTTAGAAAAAAAAAAAAAGAAATCTTGACCAAAATAATTTCCCCCAGTATGAATCATGGCCTATGTTGTTTCAGTGACTATTACTTTGAAGAAATGTCTCAATTTTAGCCAGAATTTGTCTAACTTCAATTTCCCATTTCTTAGTTTTGTTAGGAGTTTGGTGAATAGAGAAAATGGTCCTGCATGTCACTCCACACTGCAGCTCACACTCAGGTTCCAGCATAACCTCAGCAGCCTCTCCTGAACTCTCTCCATATCATAGCTCCTTCTTGAACCATGGGACCAATGGTGGGCAATATTCCAGCAGGCTTGGTGCCAGCCTTACGGGTGTTAAACACAGTACAACTCTCTTTGCTCGTGAGGACCACAAGCCACAGTGTTTTTTTTCCATTAGAGAGCCCCTTAATTATAAGATTACCTTTAATGAAAGAGCCATGGAGATGCATATCGTTTTCTTGGATATACTAAACAACCAATACTGTTGTTCTTGTGGAATGAACAGCTATTTATCAGTTATGGTCATTGCTCAGGGAAAAGTTAAACAGCACAGGGCTGGGTCAAACATCTGTGGCCAGAGAAAAGGAGCTGTTCATATCTCTGTTCTTGAGACCTGTCCCTTGTCTATTATCTATTTGAGTGCACTAATGGTGGTACCATTCTAGGCTTTAAAATGATTGGCATGTTAATACAAATTAAAATGCATCAGAGATTTCTTAGTTTATTGGATTAACAAGCTGTTTCTATCAAACAGCATTTTAAAATGTCTCAAATACACCAAAGTAGGAAATGTAAAAGGTGAGAAGGCTCTCAGACGGAGTGAGAAAAATAGGTTTCAGAAATAAAGCAAAAGGATTTAGATTCAGCTGCAGCTGCAAAAACCTGAAGATAGAAGAAGATACAAATGTATAGTAAGCAAGGACATTGAACAAGGGTTAGTGTTTCTAGGTTTGGCTCAGATAGGTCTTGAGGCTGCAGAAAATATGCTTAGCAAGATAGTTGAGTTTTAAGCTTAATAATGGAATATTGTGCATAGTTATTACAAGGCATACAAGCAAGTATTGTTTGTAGTAGGTGCACATGTACTTTACTGATTGGTTAAAATAGTTGTTTATAAACTTTAAGAAGTATGCTATTGGCTAAAAAATTTTAAGAATGTTCTGTAACAGAGAGATCTTAGGTTGTCAGCGCAGGCCTGAATGAAATAATAAAAACTTCCTGGAATGTCTGCCTGGGCCTGCATCCTGTTTGCAACATACGCTGACACACCAGTTGTTTTTTCAGACCTTTTTTCTTAACCCATGCTGACTGCTAATAGAATTATCACCCTTTCATTTAGGACCTAAGCTGATTTTCCATTATTTTATGTGGCACAAATGTTCAAAACAGCAGGCTGAGTACTCCTTTGTGCTCTTGCCCAGTATTTGCTTTAGTCTCTTGGAATGGTTATGAGACATGGTAGGGAAAAAAGTCAGAATTAGCGCCTTAGAGGAGTTTTAAGCTATTTTATTCAATAGGTGATTAAACCATCTGATTTTCAAAGATGTTCTGTAACATCTTCTTTCATTATCACTGAAACTGAGAAGTGTTTAGCAGCGCATGACAGAAGGAGGGGCTTTTATCAAGTCTGTAACAAAGGTATTTATTGAATTGTCATGTTTTCTGCACTATAAATAGTAACTGGACCAGCTAGCAGTGGATTTTTGTAGATTTCTTTTGTCAGTAGATTTTTCTATAGATACATCTGCAAACTTTTGTTTCCCTCATCAGTTTTCTGGTTTTCCTACTTTTTAATTCACTTTCATCAGTTCTATTTTCTATTTCTCTAATCATTTTTATATATTAGGAAAAAAATATTTTCAACTCTGTGCCTACTATTTAAGAAACAACAAGAACAATAATACTTTCAAAATCCTAGACCACTAGGGGTGTCATGTGTCTCCTACTAGGTGCTAGGGCAGTGTGATAGTAGCTGCAGAATATTAAAGAAAAAAGCAGCTTTAAAAATGAAGGAAAACTAGCAAAATAGAAAAGAAATAAGATATTATTTTAAACTTCCCAAAGGAGCATTTTTCAACAGGACAATTCAGATTGAAACATTCTTGAAAGTTTTACCTAACAGCATTATTCACCTGACTAAATTTGTTCATCTGTTCTAAGATGCAAATATATTTAGCACTCTTCAGACACTCTGAAAACAATAAAAAAATATTCCAAGCTTGTACATGCAAGGCTCTTTGAAAAGAGCTCCTTTGAAAACATAAAAGTAGTTGTCAAATTTTTGGAGTCATGGAGACGTAATTGTAGGAAAGCCATGTAAGATTTTTTTCTTCCTAAGAAAATGAGGAAGACCAAGATACAGAGAAGTTATATTACTTTATCAGTGTTAAGCAAAACTGTCAACACACCACGACTGATTCCTTGAGAGATGAACAGCAAGTGTGAGTTGCAATTGACACAGCAGATGTAATACCACAGGTGTGACCCTTCAGTCCATATTATGTGCCATATAAAACCAAAAAACAATTTTCAAGTCAAAGAAGTGTCACCTAGTTTAACATTACTTAGCAACTTGTTAGCAAGGATCTTAAGTTTATAGCATATTTGGTGCCTACCATAAACAGAATGGATAAAGAGACACCCTATCACTTGTAACAAATCCACACCTGTGAGTGATCTCAGTGATCTGGATTTCCCCAGAACTTGATGGAGACACAGCTGAATGAACCGCTCTGCAGAAGCGAGAAGCCTAATTTGTACAAAACCTTTTCAAGGAATTAAGCACATCACAACAAGAATTGCAATGCACCGAGGTCTTCCAAATGCCTGAACTCAGCAATCATGCTTCTATCCAATGATGTGCTGTCAATGGTGAGCTGACAGATGCAAGACTTCAGGCAGGAATGCTATACCCATACAAACTGGAAAATTATGTCCTGCTGCATGAAAATGACTGCATTAATTTACAGGCAGACAAGGTCACCATTTTGTTGAAACTTCTTTTGTGTTTCACAAGTGAAAACGACAAAGGCAAAGCTTCATTAGTGACCTAGTAGTCCCAGACAGACAAATCAAGGTCCAAGGGAGATGAAATTCCTCCTGCATACATTGCAGGTAATCAATCATCAGAGGTGCACTATCATTAGGAAGGGCCTGCACTCACCAGATGCTTTGATGCACCTCGTTTCTTCTTCCACAAAAAACAGCTGTCATCACTGTAAGACAGTTCTGGTGTGCTAGCATCATTGCCAAGCTGGGTTTCAGGCTAGTCTCCCTCCCAGAGTGATTTCTTGGTTTAGCACCAGGCATCCTGTACCCATAGGTGTTGACAAGCGAGCACGTGTGGCTAACATAACAAACGAAGGCATGACCCTAGGAGAGAGTTTGAGAGGACCACAGGCTACCTAGCCAGTGGCATCACAGAGTCTTTCTTGATACAGAGCTCTGCAGGATACTGTGGAGTCAGGAGGCTGCAGGAGCCAGTGAAGATACTGGGTACTAGTAACTTCAGAACCACCATGTGATGCTCCACAATCAGGCATGTGCTTAGAGCTGCTGAGCTTGCTTGAAGATTCAATTTTTTCTGAGATCCTCATAAACTTCTTTGTTTTAAATCAAGGGAGACACTTCTCTGAGGCTACTATCTTAGCCTGCTCAGTATTTTGACATACATCTTATAATGGTTCAGTACTGGGGCCCTTTAATTCTTTTATTGATGATTTGGACATGGGGATTAAGTGTCCCTCAGTCAGCTGACAGATGACACAAAGTTGAGTGGGAGTGTGGATCTGCTGGAGGGTAGGAAGGCTCTGCAGAGGGATCTGGACAGGCTGGACCCATGGGCTGAGGCCAGTGGCATGATGTTCAACAAGGCCAAGTACAGGCTGAGGCCAGAGTGGCTGGAAAACTATCACGTAGAAAAGAACTTGGAAGTGCTGGTCAGCAGTGGCTGAATATGAGCACAGGCCAATGGCATCCTGGCCTGTATCACCAATACTGTGGCCAGCAGGACCAGGGCTGCAACTGCCTCCGTGTGCTTGGTAATGGTGAGGCTGCACCTCAAATCATGTGTGTGGTTTTGGGCCCCTGACGACAAGAAATACCACTGAGATACTTTTATACTATTGATGCCAGAATGATTTTTTGCTTTTTCTTTTATACCCCTCTTACATACTCTTTTATATAGTTTTATATATTCTTATGCTTTTAGCCTACATACTTGTAACTGTCCAAGTCTGATAACTTAGCTGAGACCCACTGTACTGTTAAACCAAGAGACCAAACAGTCTAGAAGCCCCAGACTCCAAGGTCCTCTCCAAAACATATTTTTGTAAACTAAAATAGGTCCATCAAGAGGAGAAAGTTCCTCAGAGCAGGGGTTCACTTGAGCCTCTCATTGGGAAATCTTTAATAAATATGTTAATTTTTCAAGGCCTATAATTGTGTATATTTCAGCATGGTGAGTGTGTATGCACTTTCAAGGCATTCCACCTGGACAAAGTGCTGTACCCCAAGGATCCTGAAATAAATACCGAGGTAAAAACCCCTTTTCCCTATAAACCGTGTTTTGGTTTCAATTTTCAAGACCAGGGAAAGGCATTACTATAAAGTATAAAATTATGGCTATTCTGTGACTGTAAAGAGGTAAACAAAAGTAAAACAAAATTAATCATTGAAATTGATTAATCAATTAATCACCTAATCATTGAAATAATTGTTACAGATCAATTAACTAAACCAAAGTTCCCCCCACAAAGCCTGGCAAGCTTGCCTCAGTCCTGAGAGCTTGGGAAGTTACTGCAAAGTCTAATGTTTTACTAAGGTATACATGACTACGGAGAGTTTCTCATCAAGAGAGGAAAAAAATAACCCCAGAGGAAGGGGCATAATTCCAACAAAATGTTCCATGTTGCTCTATGGGAAAAGTAAACATCTATGTGTGTGATCAGGAAAATAGAAGCTGAACTGACACTGACCTGGTTCGTTGCCACTCATCTCTCCATGATGTGAGCAAGCTTATTTGCAATAGACAATTCCCTCCTTCCACCCCAAGAGACAATCCATGCCCCAAACTTCAGATTTTAGCACTGTATCTCCTGTGGCATATTAACGAACAAAAGCAGAACTGCCTATAAACACATTTCTGAAACAGTGTTTATAGTGTAAGAGCATTCAGCTTCTACTCTACTAACACATTATGAAATAGATACCTCTGAATGTCCTAGGTATCAACCTGAAAGTGATGAAAATATACAACAGCTTTACATACGCATTTTTTGCTTAGAGAAATGAGTATCTTTACAGTAGCCCTTGTTATCCCCGATGTGTTATTTTGCTCTACTCCATGCTTTGTAACGACATTTGTCTTTTTCAGGCTTGAATATCTTTTTTCAAACACAGTGATTTTTTTATTTCCATTTTTCAGTAAACTCCATATAAAATTCTGCACAAGTGGGCGTGCACTCACATTTACATGAGTAGGAATATATATCTTGGATAGAGATCTTTGAAAAGTTGATTTAAACCCACAGTAAACTGTTTTTCATCAGGGTTAAAAGCCTACAAAATACTAGATTAAAATGGAAATAATGAAACCGTGCATCTAATAGCAGCTCTGCAAGAGCTCTTCTGTAGAGCAGGAGTAACATCTAGAGCACCAAGCTACAATGTTACCTTCCACAATAGTCATTTGTACTTTTCATACCATATTTGCAGTGAAGAACGGAAACAGTAAACAGCAGTACAAAATTTTTACTATCGGTATTAATATCAATGACTCTTTTAAAACCAATAGCATAAATCTTGCTCTTAGCACCGTAGCACATTAATTAATCAGGCCTGCCATCCTCATTTGCCCTTGACTAGGTTTCACTGATGATTACCCAGTGGAAAATTCAGCCCCTTAATGCAAACAATATCCTTTTTAACACTTTCTTTCCAGTGGCTGACATTTGGGGGTGGCACAGGCATCTTCAGGGAAGGAGGCTGGAACTCCATTCTTGGCTCCAGATCCTTCTGTGATTTAACGCTTCATACAGATTAAAAACCAACGCGGAAGGAATTGCTCTGCTCAAACAGAACAGCTTCTCCTTCAAGACCTCTTTTCTTTTCCTCTCAACTTTAGTCATAGGATTACTGCCAAATATTTACACATCCTTTGAATGTGAGGCAAGAGATGTATTAAGTGCTAAGTTATTCTAATTTATTCGGCTAAAGGAACCATGTGAGGAAGCACAAAGCCCTCCCTAATTTTTTGCATTTTAGGCCAGTCACAAGTTTTACTTGTAAAGCACATCAGAATTATATTTTCTTGTTGGTAGTGCTAACCAGGAATGAAAAACCATCTAAGAAATGAAACCCTTGTAAATAAAATATAATTCACAGAAGGCACGGAATTTTCCTCTGGGTCATTATTAGTGAAAGCCAGTGAGGGAATAATAAGGACACGAGACCTGATTAATTAAACATTTGCACTATTGTGCGTAATTACATTTTTGTGAATCATCCCGTGGACATCTGTTTACACAGGAGCACGAGGCTCGCCACGCTGTGCTTCAGCGGGACCTCGGGCAGAGCCCAGCATGGGGTGCCCAGCCGCCGGGGCCCCCGGCTCCTCCTCCCCCAGAACGGCCATCCTTCTGCCTGCCCAGGCAGCGCAGCACCGCCTGCCAATCTGGCCGCGCGCTCGCTGCCACTTCTTCCCAGAGGAAGTCGCCAGACTGGCTTGGTTTAGTGCTCTGAGCTGATTCACTCATACATATCAGTACGTGAATTTGCGGCGACAACTGTACGTTTTCACACTAAGTTATCAGAGTGCATTGTGGCATGCTCCTGTATGTGGAATGTATTCCCACTTACCTTAAGTTTCAGTCTAGGTTCCAAATCATATGCAGCTCACTGGAATTAATGTCTCTGCTTTTACTTGAAACATTTTTTAAAAGATCTGTGCCATGACAAATTCGCAGTTTAAAGCATTTTCCCAGTTTTTAGTCGCTAATTAACTAATCTGTGGCTTTACAACATTCTGACAAAAAGCTTTGAGTCCTGAAGCATAGTAAAAACCTTGGCACCAGCATTATCAGCTAGATTCTGCAGAGTTAGAGAGACAGCTTCAGCCTGTTCAAAATTTAGTATAGTAGAAACACTGAATTGCCATAACATCTACTTCCACAATAACCCTAAACTGCAGCAGATTTCCACTCCAAACTACGACTGAACCCACAACATTTGGGGAATCTATTTCTCAAAGCTGTCTGGGATTGACAGTGCGCCAAACAATCCTGTCATGACAAAATCATCCCTCTTTCTGGGAAGACTGGGAACAGTTCTGCTGCCTCTTGGAGACTCTACATCCCACTTCCCTGGGAAAAGTTCAACATTTTGGTTCATTTTTTGGCTTCCTCTTCCTGATGTAATTTGGGGCATCTGAAAATATTCTTTGTTTCTAGAAGTGTTGCTCTTCAGCAAAGCACTGCCAAGGGAGAAGTAGTAACATGTAGAAAGACAGTACAGTTTCATATATTTATACTTTTTTAAAATTCAGATTAACAACTTTCCAGTGTTTACCCTCTCTTTTAGTTGATAATTGTGTTTGAGTGACTTCACAGCACTTGGGGTTGTCCTTCTCCTGCCCATGTAAGAACAGCTATTGAATCAAAATATTTCTGAAAAATGCAGACAAAGTAACATACAGGAGTAGATCAGCTAAATAGGTTACTTCTTACATGACAGTTGAAAGGCACAAGAGGCTTTACAGCAACTGAGACCTATGTACATGATGAGAAAGAATAAAAGAGAAAATAAGTTGCACAGTTGAAAACTTCTGCTGTGTTTTCTGTTGTAAGAGGAAGGGGTGTAAAAAATCCTGTTAGCAGAATCTTGCCGGGCACTGTGGGTGTCAACACTTTGTGTATGCAAACAGATAGTTGGGCTGTGTTCTAGCGCTACAAAAATCCAACAGTCATGGGTCAAAGAGACATGCTGAGTTGGCTCAACACAGTTTTAGAAACTCATTGCTAGGGCTTTTCCCTTGCAGTAAAACAGGTCTTCCACAGCATCACCTCATTCTTGCATTAAATGAAAACATTTGTGTCTCATTAGTGCCTAGTTTCCAGGCAGGATGTCTTCAGCCTGCACTACAAGCAGCCAGTCCTGGCATCCAGCTGTAAAAAATAACCAACTTTGAATGCCTTCCAGGTCTTACCACTAGTGGGACTGGTTCCTGTGTGGGCCTAACAAGCAGGAAAAAGCACCTTCCAAACCTTGGAAGGTGTGTACCAGCTGGACTGAGGGCCTGGCACTGAAAGGTGAAAATGTATCTATATCCTTGAGTCACAGCTTCAGACAGTCACGAGATGTATGGCATCTTCTCAAGGAAAGGGCCATGAGCTTCTCCTGCATGTCTTCTTTTTTCCCCTACTCTACAGCATGACTAGATGATTTCATAGAATCATAGAATATCCTGAGTTGGAAGGGACTCACAAGGTTCATCATGACCAGCTCCCGGCCCCGCAGAGGACACTCCAACAATCACACTCTGTGCCTGGGAGCACTGTCCAAACACTTCCTGAACTCTGGCAAGCTTGGTCCTGTGACCGCTGCCCTGGGGAGCCTGCCCAACCACTCTCTGGGTGAAAAAACATTTCCTAATATCCAACCTAAACCTCCCCTGACACAGCTTCAGGTTGTGTCACTGTCACTGGCCACCACAGAGAAGACATCAGTGCCTGTGCCTCTTCTTTCCCTCATGAGGAAGTTGTAACTGCAATGAGGTCCCTTCTATTTCCTCTTCTCCAGGCTGAGCACAACAAGTGACCTCAGACACTCCTCATACAGCTTCCACTCAAGGCCCTTCACCATCCTCATTGGCCTTCTTTGGATGCTCTCTAATAGTTTCATATCTTTCTCATATTGCAGTGCCCAAAACAGCCCCCAGCACTGGAGGTGAGGCNTCCAGGGTTGTCCATCCCTGGTGCTTCTCAGAATCTGGCACTTTCACTTGTTGAACTTCATATGGTTGGCGATTGCCCAGCCCTCTGATTTGACATGGTCTCTCTGCAGGGCCTTCCTGCCTCCGAGGGAGTCAGCAGCTCCTCTCAATTTAGTGTTATCAGCAAACTTCCAGTCCTGCATCCAAGTCATTTGTAAAGATGTTGAAGAGCACAGGGCCAAGGATGGAGCCCTGTGGAGCCCCACCAGTGACAGGTCCCCAGCCTGATGTCACCCCATTCACTGTAACCCCTTGTGCCTGACCTGTGAGCCTGCTGCTCACCCACCACATGATGTGTTTATCCAGCTGTGTGCCACACATTTTGTCCAGAAAGATCCCGTGACAGATGGTATCAAAAGCTTTGCTGAAGTCCAAAAAGATTCCATCAACTGGCACTTCCTGATCAGCAAGGTGTTGATCAACCTTGTCATAAAAGGACAGTTTAGTCCTAAGGGTCTCTTCATCTGGACTGTGTGATGCCCAGTAAAGAAATAAATCAGTTGTGAATGCAATTATTTTTAAAGCACAACTCCTCTAAGGTTTTAGTAATTTGATAGATTTCACCATAATTACTCCTAATTATTCCTTGCATTAGCCTGGTGAACACCAGGCATTTAAATACAATATGCCTGAACATCTCCAGTGGGACAAGCTGCAGTGTGGGGGAGCTACAAAGGAGAGCTTGACAGACACTAGAAGCACAGGCCACTTCTTAGCATGACAATATAAGGAAACCAAACAGTGATGAGAACTGGTGCCAATTTTTAAAGTGGATTAAAGGGCAAGCAAATGCACTTTATTCCATTCAAAAATATTTAATCACTCATCATTTTCAGGCAGTCTATTGTAAAAGCTGTATTACACATGGGTTTTCTACTCATACCTCCTGATGGTCGTCACAAGAAACTAAATAACTGAATTGAAGCACTAAGAAAGACAACAGGAATAATCCTAATTCCCTCCTTTATACAACTACATAAAAAAAA
>VZRF01000175.1:1061-16008 GCA_013396875.1 Vireo altiloquus
CCTCTCCTCTCCTCTCCTCTCCTCTCCTCTCCCTGCACTTTCTGTTGTGCAGCAACTTTTCCTGCTTCTTCAATCTGTTATTCCAGAGACACTACCAACAACACTGATGGCCTCGGCCTTGGCCCGCAACAGGTTCATCTCAGACCCAGCTGGCATTGGCTCCAGCAGACATGAGTGAAATTTCTGGCAACTTCTCACAGAAGCTCTCCCTATAGCCCTGCTTTTACCAAAACCTGGCCATGCAACCCTACTACAAATATTTAGTTAAATTTACAGATGCAGAATACTTTTAAAAACTGTGAATACACTTGTATCATGTTAAAAGCACCATCCAGCATAAAGCATCAGTTAACACTTTTTCTGATTATTATTAGTTTTATTACTATTATTACTATTATTCTGATTATTAATCACTTTATAGCCTTAGATCTTGTGACATAAAATGTGAATTAAATGCTCAGGTGAAATGATTCTTAGACTATGTCACAGTAATTGAATATATAAGGACAGATAAAGTAGATAAAACACCACAAAAAGCAGAAAACATAGACAATGAGTTTTCAAACTGAACATACTTGTATAATGTGGGAAAACTGAAAAAGCAGTATTAGAAAGACAAGTTGTATGAACAACCAACAGATAGAAAAACTAATGACCTGAACAGTCAAAACAGAAGGCTGGACTTCATCTAAGCAGAAAGTGAAAATGCACATATGCAGTAGGGAGTCACCACACCTTCACACTGCTCCATCATACAACCCAGAGTACCAAACCTAATCTGGGCACAAGTATGTAACGCGTGGCACATACTACATACTTGTGAAGAGCTTTACAAAGGGAACAACTGAAGGCCAGCCACCTCTGAGCAGGAAAAATTACTTGATATATCTTGTATTTTATATAACCAAGAGTTCTGCTTATACCTTCTAATCAGTGTCCAATTTTCACAACAGTATTACATTATTTTCAAAACAGTATTATATGCAAGTTCCTTTTCTGCAGAACTGCTACCCAGCAAGTTCTAGCCTGTGCTCTCTTTGTGAACATGACTGTTCTCTAGGTAATGAGACTTTGTTCTTGCCTTACTTGAATTTTCTGATTTAAAAAAAATAAACCAACAAAACAGGGAAAAAAGAGAAAAAGACAATAATTTAAATATTCCAAGATCATATCGAATTTTAATTCTAATTTCAAAATGTTTGCAAGTCTCCTCTAAGCCTGCTTTATAGCATCTACAAATTTAATAAGTGTACTGTTTCATCTATGTCATTAATGAAAATATTGAAAGGTACAGGAACAGCAATCCAATAGATTGGGGGCAGTGTCTAAGTAGGAAGCATCTCAAGGGTTTTTTTCAGACCAACCCCCATTTTGGTTAGAAGCTTGTTAATGTGATTCTTCTGAAAGGCCCAAGTCACAGAACTCGGATAGTTAACAGCTTCCTAACTAAGAAGGGCTTGGTTTTGGTTTTAGCCTTAAAATTCCATTAAACGCTCTCTGTTCTCCTTCTAGTCTCCTGATATTAATTCACTCATTCAGTTATACAAAAGCATAGAAAATTGCCTAAAGGTAAAATGTATTTCTGGTGTGCCATTTCTCACATTTACAGCAAATATTTATACATTTGTGGGCATTAATATAAAAAGTACTATAGAAGTCCTGAACCTAGCGTAATTTCTTTTTACTGTGCTGTATCTAGCAGCTTATTTGGGGTTGACAAAAACCACACAGCTCTGCATTACCTTCAGAGCAGCCTAATTAGAACTTTTATGTCTTCTAAAACCAAGTAACGAGATGGCCACACAGTAGCAGTTTAGCAAGAGCATGAATTAAGGCAACAATCAGCAGATGGTTATCCAGACTTATTAGCAAAATTTATCTTATTTATACATCTTAAATAGCAAAAATTAAAACACTAGGCATGAAATCACACAAGGTTCCTCTGTTTTTTTTAAACACATACATTTTTCTGTATTACTGCTGGTTCCCACTGTTTGCCCTTCCCAGTTGCTCCTCCATCAATTTAATTGCTTTTTGCCTTAAGAGGAGCAGTTTGCCAACAGCCAAACTGATCTAATGACTTGCTGCCATAGCAAGGGACAATCCCAAGTCCCCTCTTCCCTGCAGCAAAAAGCCAATACTTTCTGTTCATTTACCTCACTGAATCAGTTCATGGGGCAGGTAAGGAGAAAGATCAGAGGATCTGTGTCTGTACAAGGAGGGCCACAAACTCCTGACCTGGAGTGGGTGCAAGGAATTAGCCCTTTCAACTCCTGCTAATCGGCTTAGCTTTACTGTCAAGCCATACACTGACTGAAGTTCATCTCCTTCACACTGCTCCTCACAAAGCCTGTGATCTCATCCTTGATGATCACATCTTCAGAAACCTGTGGCCTGGTTTCTTTTTTTTTACCGTGCCTTACAGTAGAGAGTCTTAGTTTCAATGGATATATGAACATAGGTACCAGCTAATTAACAGCTAAGTAATACATGACAGCAAGTGAAGTGATGTCTTAAAAGCATTTTACTTTCCTGAAGTATTAGATGGGTGGGGGAGAAATCACTAACTCTTTTATTTTCCTTATTTTGGTAAAATATTTCACAACCAAAGGAAGTGACACAGAATACCAGGGACTAATAATCAAAATTCAAGGAGTAGCAAGGTTTACAAAAATTCCCCCTCTTGCTCAGGGTTAAATCCAGCACCAGAAGATTAAATACTACAGTTCCTTACAATTTCTTTCCTCTGCTCTTGGACTGAAGCAGAAAAGAGTTATAGATAAAGCCAGAGGAAAGCAAGGAAGGGCCAAGCAGCTGCAGTGGGTTTCAGGTCACAACATAAAATCTCATCCCACTTTCAGATAGTATCGCCCATGGAGGACTCTCCTTTGTCAACTCTTATGTACAATCAGTAAGGACCCTTATGAGGAAAGAAAGGAAGGTATTTTTGGAAGAAAAAATCTAGTAGAAAATAGATTAAAAACCTGCTGTCATATTTTTCAACCACTTCTTCAAACAGCAGCCAGCTCAACTTCCCTTTTGAATTACTACACAGAAAAAGCATATTAAAACAACATTTAAAAAAGGACTTAGAAAACTGAGATAGAAACTGCTTTATCTTGCACACTTCTTTCATCATGAACCATACTGGTTCCCTAATTTCCAATACGATGTTGATCCAAGTTGCTACAAAAAGCATACAAATCACTAAATCAATGACCACATTACCTTCATCACAGAATCATTATGTGGGAACACATATTATTTATGTATGTCACTGCTTCCATCCTTCTCTGACGACTCACTTTAAAATTGTTTCATGTGATTTTGAAAAGAAAAGTAAAAAACAAACCAGATAAATAAAGCAGCTAATTATAGAATCAAAGACTAAACCTAAAGATTTTCTCAATCAACAAAATAGCCAAATGTGGGGTCTTTTGCTGCCATTTAATTATGATGTGTTAGCAAGAGGGCTAGAACAGAAGTCTCACCCTGCAATCAAGATTGGATTTATACAACCTGAAACACATAGAATATGTCACAGAGTAAACATAATAAGCAAACATTCAGGGTGTAGTAAATTGCTTAGACCACTACAGCAAAAGTCAAGTAACTAATATGAAAAATCAGTGATCTACTAAGCCATCTACATGCACAGTACCTCTCATACCAGCATAGTTACCCATATCGTATGGCACTGTTGTACAGTGAGATATGAGGATTCAGATAAGGATTAAAGACATATAATTAAGGTTTACAAATATAAGCAAGGTGTCTAAACTGTCAATGGAGTCAAAGGAAATGCAGCATGGGATTACCACAGTTTACCAGAGTGTATTGGGTTTGCATGGCCAAGCTTTGGCAGCAGAGGGTCACAGGAGGGTTCCTCTGACAACTTGTCAGAAGCTTCCTCTGTGTCCAGCAGAGCCAACCCCTGGGAGCTCCAAAGACAGATGTGCTGCTGGTCAAGGCTGGGCCAATTAGAAACGGTGGAGATAACATATTAAAGAAGAAAGAGAAGAAGAAAAAATGCTCCTGCACAGTTGTAAATGCAGCCAGAGAAGAGTGGGGAGGGAATATGTGAGAGGAGCAAGTGAGCAGACACCAAGGTCAGTGCAGAAGGAGGGGCAGGAGGTGCTCCAGGCACCNGAGCTTTTCCGTGAAGGAGTGCACCCCATGGAAGAGTGACCCACACTGCAGGAGTCTGGGAAGGACTGTTGCCCATGGGGTGGACTCATGTTGAAGAAACTCATGGAGAACTGTGTCCTTTGGGAGGGGCCTCACGGTGCAGCAGGGGAAGGACTCCTCTCCCTGAGCAGCAGAATAGAAAGCAGGTGATGAACAGACCACAACTCCCATTCCCTGTCTCCCTCTGCTGCTGGGAGAGGAGGTAGAGCTGGGAAGGAGGGAGGGGTAGGAAGAAGGTGTTTTTAAGATTTTATTTCACTTCTCATTATCCTGGTCAGATCCTGTTAGTAATAAATTCAATTAATATCTCTAATTTGAGCCTGGTATTTGGTGAGTGATCTCTCCTGGTCCTTAACTCACAAACCTTTCATTATACTTCCTCTCCCCTGTCCGGCTGTGGAGGGGACTGAGAGAGTGGCTTTGGTGCATGCTTGGTGTCCAGCCAGGGTCAACTCACTACAGTCTTTTAAAGACCCAATACACAATGCCAGGTGAGACGTCCTGAGATACCACATTTGGATGCTTGCCTAGTCCATCAGCTGCTGCTTCAGGAAGCAGACATCCTTTCTGAAGACCCATGCCACATCTGACACGGCACATCGCGGGCAGTTCAGAGAAGCCCTGACATGAAGAGGCAATGAAATGGCAATAATGTTTGTGTTTAAAGAAATGTATTACATCACTTGTCAGTACAGCCAGCAGACCCAGGGAGTTATTCAAGGTGATCAACAAGTAGGCTTCTAATTTAGGATTAGCTAACCACACAGCTGAGTGGCAGCTGAGAAGTAGACAGGGTAACCTAGTGTCTCAGACTGCACAAGATGCCAAAATACAGGCAACTGAATCCTACCCAAAGTCTACTGCCAAACTTGTCTTCAACAAGTAAGCAATCACAGATGTTACGAAAACTAACAGACACAATTACAGAAGTAAATAAGCTCCCTTGCAGAGAGATTCACCACCTAAAATACTTGCCTAAGACATGTCTTTTTGTAAGGAATGATGGAAAATGCAGGGGTTAGGGCACTGACTGCAATTGTACACATTTGCATGAGCAAGAGTCTAAAAACTTGTAACAAGAGAAACTTAACAGAAAGTGGAGCATACTGACAGGCAGGAATGCAACTCTTCCCTTGCTTCCCTGGTAACAGCGAGGCTGACATGAAAAAGCTGAGAAAAGAGCAACTCAGGTCACAGTGCATCTTACTGTGTACAGTAAAACTAACGACCCCAGACTGTACATATGGCTAATTTTCTCTTCTAACAGAGAAATCAGTCAGTTCCTGTGTATACCAGGCAGCCACTTGAAGACTCAAGTAAAGATGTCATAGACAGACATGCAACAGAGATCCTAAGTAGAGAAACTTTACTAATATTCATCTAGAAACATGATGGTAGAAGGGATTACTATTCTGTATTAAAATGGTAAGAAAGATCAATCAGATAATCAAATTGAAGGTTTCAATGCCAGAAGATAACTGAAAGATAAAGAAATCCAATCTGTTGCATCAGAACCTGAGAGAGTTTGGAATCTCAAAACATTTCAACCTGTTTATGACCCAAAGCCCAAGGGGGGAAATCGGTCTGGTTTATATAAATGTCCTTACAAAGATAATCTCATCTCTCAACTTATTGTTCATGCCAGAAAACAGAGAAGATGGTGTAAAAACTATGGAAATTTCCAACAGCCAATACAAGCTAACACAGTTCTCACAAGGCCACAGATTTTAAGCCCAGAAAAAATTCTGAACCATCCAGACAGAATCCTGGTTCAGATCCAGCCATCATTTTGACGAAGCCAAGATACCCTGAATTACTACAGAGAAGAAAAGGCAAAACTCCTTCATGAAAGAGCAAGGTGATCACCAGAGCCTTCTCTGTGGGAGGCCTTCCTCATCCAAAATTCATCATGGCATGAGGTAGATTCCAAAAACTAGCTCTTAAGTGGCTATAATGCCTTACAGATCAGAGGCAGGACACACACACTGCCCAACACCAGAGGTAATATCCTTTTTGTATTTGCTCACTGCACCTGAGAGCAAGCGCTAATCCAAAGCACAAGAGCTGCTGTTCAGTATTGCAACTCTTCAGCTCCCTCCCTTACCATGACTATGAACTACTTATGACTTCTTGAAAACTGGAAACTTGTATCTCCCCCAGACACTCTGTGATACATAGTCGTATCTGTAACACTTTAAAACATTAAGAGGTCATCATACCATCTTACTCCAGGTACAGGTAACTCACATTCGCCTTAGGTTAAACAAAAATGAGTTAGTCAGCTTTCCTGAAGAAAAATAGCTGAAAAGAAGGGAAGCCTAAGCCACTAGTTTAACAGTCAATCATCAGCTTAAAAGTGGAGAAGGGGATTAGGTAAGTGAATGAAAAAAACATTACTCAAACTTGACACACTGATGCTACAGACTTGTTTGCATCAAAGCTGTAATTGGTTCCTTATTGGAGTCTAATGGGAGCTCCTTACAAGAGTCTAGTTTCTGATTTAATTAGTATTTTGAAATTTCTCTCCTATATAATTCAAAAAGCTGCACTTTTTTTCCAATTTGTGCTAACAAGTAGAAGCAGTTACATTCCTAAGATCTATTTAGGATTTGACTGATTTTAAATTACAAAATACTCTTACTCCAAGTAAAACATCCCTCCAACTGTTATTTTATTCTGGATCAGGCAAAAATTATTTCTTGACTTCAATCCCTAAGCAGAAATTGCATTTTATTAATGGAATTCAGAAAGTCATCCGAGTTTTCCTCGACTGGCTGTGACAAACTACTTCTCATATAATTTGAAGCAGCAAATTCAGTGAAGTAGCAGAAACATGCCTTTTTCTTTGAAAAGAAGTTACAGCTTCTGCTACCAGCCCTCCTCATACCGTAGTCAGCTCCCTGTAATTAACAGCTACAAGATCCTCAGAGAAGGCAGTTTCAGTGGACAAAGGAGCAGGTGTTGCACTCTGTTGTTAGAAGTGGATGAAATTCTGCTTTGTGTGTCTTTTTTTTTGTTCTTCATGAGTGTATTTAAACAAAAGCACTGTATTTCACAGCTAAAGTGATGCATGCCCACACTGAAGTCTCATACAGCTTCCAAGAAGTTGCAGCTCCCAGAAGCAGCTGGGATCAAAATGCCACCTTGTATTCATGAAACATTCCTGGGGGTCCCGCTTCTCTCAACTCTTCCACAGATAGTTTTTGAATTGCTTGGATATAGGATAATGTTGACATACAGTTCATACAGAGACTAGCTCACTGCTCACTGAGGGACAAGGTTGGGCCTCTGCTCACAGGCACAGAGTACCTTGTGAGATCAGGAGTTCTGCAATGATTTGAAACAGCCTACTCTCTATTTTAAGTGCAGCTCTCCTCAGTCAATGAATAAAGATAAAATAATTCACTGAGTATTGGATTGGGCTTACTGAGTGCTCTGACTGAAGATAAGCACAGAATCTAAGTTTGCAGCTGGAGAAAATTATGTTTAAAGATGCTGTGTTTGGGGGCAAGATCTAGAAATATTGCAAATTTTATGACACAGGCCTGGCTCAACAAGAGTGGAAAAACAGAGTCCAAAAATTAAGGAAGTGGACAGATAATACATAGCCTGTGGTGACATGAGAAAACTAACACTGGACTCCAACAAGCAAGATGGGAAGAGATGTGTCTGGGAGAGTTTAAGAGAAAACCAAACGAGCTAAGCGATCCAGTCACAGGCAGCAAGCAGCTATCAAAGACTCCTCAACCATCCAGAGAATGAAAAGAATCATCAACAACCCAGTAAAAGTTCACCAGGACAGTAAGCGCCTATTGATTCCTGGTCCAAACCCTTTCTTTGGACAGAAATGATTAAGTTGCAGAATGAAGCATAATCAAATAAATTACTTATCTTTGGAAGAAATTATAGATTATAGAAGATTTTGACAATCCAGGAAGAGGAAGAAAATCCTAGTGGCAAAAAAATTCCTAGTGGCCTAATTAACAGAGCCTCTCAGAGTTAGCAAAGGCAGAAAGCACCGAAGAAAAACTGGATACATGATCAATGCTAAGCATTAGCTGAACGCTATGAACTTGCCACACTTTCAGCTGCAGCACAGAGGCTGTGCACAACTGGCAAGATTGCAAAAGGTTATTTCTGGAGTTGAATCAGCAAGGAGAATACTAAAGAAACAATTAACAACAGAAAGGAAGAGTGCTGGTAAAAAGACACTTGGTTCAAATGGGGCACACTGTGAGGGCACAGAACCAGCATAACAAAACCAGGCTTTTCCCTCCAACTTATGTACTAGTGTTCAGGAGCACTAAGTAGGATGCATTAGAAAATATCAAATAAGAGACCTTCATCTATACAGTGGATGATTCAGAATAAAGAAGGGTGATTCAGAACAAAGGAAGTTATAAGTGTAACTACTACAGGAAAAATATGTAAACAAACTGAATTAAAATTTGGAATCCTCTCAAGTATTTTACGCAGATAAAGCCAGAAATAAAACAAAGCATAACTCTGGCTAAAAGTGCAAGCTGATGCACAGGTAACATGAAATGATTCAAAATACTAGGAAAGAGTACCTGGAATTGAGCAAAAGCAAAAAAGAAGTTTGCATTTATTAGGAATGGCAATGCTATAACATCATAGGCTCCCGACCACCTAGAGAATGGATGGGTGGATGATGCTCTGAGCTGTCCTTCAAAGGAATGTCTTTCTTACCACTTACTGTATTTACAGGACTCCAGAGCCATTGGACTCAGCAGGGTAAAGTTAGCTTTTGTGACTCTGGAACCACCCTAAACTAGTGTAAAAGAACAAACTTGCTTTTGAACTTGCAGGGAGCTAACACTTTCATTCATTACTAAGACTCCTGCTCTTTACCCTCCAAATCAAAATCAAATAAACAAAAATATTTCAACAGGTAAATAGGACCCCATTTTCTAGGATCTCCAAAAGAACCCGTGCTATTAGGCTACAAACATATGCCTAATACAATCTAACCCCCTGCAAAAATGGATGTTCTTTGTTAATGAAAGGTTGTGCCCTTAGCCCAAGGGTAATCCAAAATCTATCTAGGTTCCAGTGACACAGCAGAAGCTCAGGTAGAAGTGCAGACCTCAGAGCTGTGGAGCATATCTGCAATCCAGAACAACAGCAAAGACACCACAACCAAAAAACAGAGTAGACCCTAGAACTAAAACTGCCTCAGCTAACCCAGTTCACCTGCAGTGCTCTGTCCTGCCCTATCTTGGGGATACATCAGGTATATTTGCCTGACAGTACCTATGTGTCCATTGCTCCTGTCAGCTATGAGATACCTGAGCAAAGGTAAACAGTTCCAGTATTTGCAATGACAGCAAATATAACCACTTCTTTTTGGTGCTAATATCAAAATTCCTAGTGAGCACAGGATTGGTTTAAAAACCTTGAAGAGCTTCAAATTACTACTGTGTCCAAGAAAAGAAACAATTTCAATCCAGGATGCGCAAGTTGCTATTTAAATTTCTTTTAAAATACTTTAAATACAGTTAATAACTTAAGTTTCACCAGCTACAGCAGCAGTTTGCTCTCATGCCTACCTGTAACCTCTGAGTGTTAAAAAGTATCTAGGTCTCTGACTACAGTGAGATTTGGGGAAAACCAGAAAGAGTCAAAGTTTTACAGGTAGCTTAATGGTAGTATGAGAAAAGGCCTCCAAAGCCACCTCCTCTGGTGAACTGCCACTAACAGTAATTTGTGGAATGGCCAGTTCCAGGTAAACCTTGTAATGTAACAGCTGAAGAATTTAATTAAATATTAAATTCTTCTCCGGGGACTTGGCAAACACCTATGGTTGCCTGGATGTCCAGATCCACAATGTCCTCCTGAATGGCAACTCCATCAAGTCTGGAAACAGGATCCAGTCCTGGCATCTTCATTAAGTTTTTACTTGCTTAAGGCTCTAATTAGTAAAAATTGTCTAGTTGAAAAGGGGTGAAGAAAAGATGATGTGGGCCACTCTTCCTTCTGAAGAGGTCAAATCCCATATCTAACCCAGTGGGTTCAGCTAAGAGAGAATGCTGAGAGAGGACTCTGAAAATCCAGGAAGAACTTTACCTGCCTCCTGATCCAGGACAAGCTTCTCATTCCGTTTCACAAAAATGAGGCAGCCTTAGCTACCATGCAGAAGTTGGACATTCATTTAATACAAGACTAGCAAGTGTCTTGCACTAAATTATCAGAGGGGCGGAAGGGTTTTCAAGAAAATCCTTCTAGGGTCATTCATTACAATTGCCAGGCCCTAAACAAGTACAAAAGGAATGTCTCTTGGGTATATACTCTTAAGCAAAATACCCCCTTGAATGGACACATTGTCACCACAGATGAAACACAATTCACAGCAGGCAGGCTTAAATACTACCAGAGACACAAGACTGAAACAAAAACCAGAGAAAATATTTTCCACAGTCTGGAAAGGAAAAAGCAACATAGTATTCAGGACTGAAGAAGGACCACCAGAAGGGGAAAAAAGTAAAACAAACAAACCAACAAACAGTTTAAAAGAAATTTTAGACTGTTTCTTGTTCTTACCTTGTCTAACAAAGCCAAAGCTACTACAGAGTGTTATTTCATGTTTATTTTGTTTGTATCAGAACAACGCTTTTAAGTGACCCAACATTGCACTCTACCAGGCCTGCATTTCCACCTTGAACAGCGTTACTTTGATTTCATGCTTCAAAATTGATCAGTTGCATGGATGTGCCATCTGGGTGACATGGAAAAAGTTCTCTATCACTTGCAGACAGTTACTTACCCAGACAATTTCAGTTACTGATATCAATCTGCACATTTAGTATACTGAGATTTCCTTATATTTGTAACACAGGTTTTCTAAACTGGGGTCATTGTAGTTGAAACTAGGAACTGCAAATACCTAATAGGTGCAAAAGATAAGAAGCTAAGACTAGCAATAGCAATAAAAATTAGGTTACTCATGTCTTTTCTTGATCCAACAGGTGACCATTTGCCTTGCAAAAAACTTTTCAAGAAAATCTGGTCTCCTGTGCTCAAAAACATTTCCTTCTGCCTGGAGGCAAAACAGCCTTGTCAAAGCCAGGAAGCAGTGAAACTGGAAGTGAGACCACTGTGATCCTTTGGAAGTTTTCAGAAGATGAGACTGTAAATACACCCTTCAAGTAAGGATGTGCTACCAGGTAAAAATCTTAGTAAGCTACCTTCTCCCAGAATCTAAGGATAGGAGGTTAACTCACACTTGACATAATAATTGGCTGCTGGCTATCACCAGGGACCTCCCCAAATACCAATAGGGATCTGAGCTCAAAACTGAATTCTAACTACTCTAAAAAGTGTCTCCTCCCATCATTTTAATGGTGATTGAATTAGAAGATTATGGGGATACAGAAGTATAGTGGAGTCACTATATTAGTAATAAAATATGAAAAAAAGTGCTAATTACCAGGGAAAAATTTAAATTTCATAATTTGATTTTATTTGGTTAAATATAAATAAATTGATAACATTCTAGGGATGTACTGTACAGATGTATAGGTGGCTAAAGCAAATGCAAGGATGGAGTATGACACAGGTAAACACACTGTGACCATGGAGTACACATTTCATTACTGGGAAATACTCCAAAAACTACCATTTTAACAAGAAAGACCCACAAAACAAAACCCAAACCACAAAACACTTGCTCTTGAGATGAAGTATCAACAAACTTTAGCAGTTACAGACATGGATGTGACTTTAGTATTACACTACCACAGATGGCTTTTAAAAATCCATTTTTAATAAGGTGTTGTGACAATCAATTTTTTTATTCTAAATATTTTCTAGAACAACGCCTGAGAAGACATCTCTCAGATTCTTACCGAACTCTTGATCTTTTAATGCAAACATACTTTGGATAATGCTGATCGTGACTCAGTGCTGACAATGAGCAGACCCCCTAAATGCAGAGCCCTTGACTTTTAATATATATACATATTAAATGTGTGTTAACTACACTGCACACAGGTTCCACTTCCTCTCTTCACAGTTTGTCATGCACTCTCACCAATTCAATTCCCCTCCTGTATTATCCTTTCCTTCTGAGCCAAACTGCCAGCCCAATTCCCTGACCTGACTCCTCAAGACCCCTGCCTTGTGGTCTTTATGCCCCTCAACCAAATGGAACCCCCTGTCTTTCTTTCTCTTCTTCTTTTCAAATGAGAGAGAATTCAAGAACTATTGTGAAAAACACAGGCTATGTGTGATTGAAAGATTAGAAATGTAAAATAATAGGTTCTAGCAAAAGACAGGCCTCTTTTCCTATAGAGTTTGCTGTTGGTGATAGGAAATAAATGTCAGCAGTGGAAGGAAAAGTGAAGCTCTGGTAGCTCATTAACAGAAGTTGTTTCAGTTATCCTGAAAAAATGCAGTGTTAGGTCCTTCCCCACCACATTAGCGATATCTGCATGAGGAAATAGATACTTTGCACTTCAATCAGAAAAAAATCTGTGTCCATATCTATCAAATAACCACCCAAAAAATGGCACTAAAACCTAAACACCTCCTTTATCAGGCCAACTTTCCAATTGAATGATATCATAAGAAGATGTATTTTGGGGTGAAGGACTGGACATAACTGACAGGAGTTTTTCAGAGTTTTCAAAGATTGACAAGTCAACAGCCATGTATTCTGGGTAGGTCAAAACAAACTGTCTAGATAGAGCATGACAGGTGCACCTTTCCTAATGGCTAGAGATCCAGTCTTGGAATCGGAGGATCTGCTTCACTATGGCTTGTTGCCTAACCTTCCCAAGGTCATTTTTCACAACACTTTACAAATAAAACACATAGTATCTGATTCCCTTCCCACGTTCACACCAATGTAAACCAGGCGTAGAGAGAAGTTTACAAAGCTGTGAAGGAAAATTAAACCTGATCTTTGCCCCCAAAGAAGAGGCTGATGAAGTTAAATCCTTATCTGATCAGGTTCTTCTGCAAGTAAAATTAGAAAATTTCTTTACAATCTACTACCTTAAATCAGAATTTAAAATTAGTCAAATTTATTATTATTTTGATGTAATTCTTAGGAAACAGGGTAGGTTGAACTGGCAACAAGATACATGAAGATTTTGGCCTCCAGGCTGAGCAGTCTGAGCAGAACCCAAGATGAACAACATTTTTGAAAAGTTGTCTGCATAGAAAAGAAAATCTGAACTGTCCCTTCCCCCAAAAAACTATGAAAAAGCAGGCAGCCTCAATCCTATTCCTAGCTGGCAACAATAGGAATCTTCGCAAAGACTGGCAGGAGCAGAAATTTCTCTCTCTGAGTTTTTCTAGGTCAAAGCTAAGGTTCAGCAGCTGGAAATCAGTACTGGAAATCTTACATGGCTGCTGACTTTCTAGAATAAAGAAGATTTCATTCAGAAATCTGTCAGCCTGGCACTGTTTATATAAGCAGTAATGTCACAACAAAGCCTATACAGAACCTCCTTGTAGTTAACAAATGGCTTAAATACATTAGTATTACTTCACTGGTATTACCACACAAACCAGGAAGACCTTACTCCCGTGCCGCTCGATGCCACTGGCAAATGTAAGCAAGACACAGCAACGTATGCTCCCTGACAGAAGCACAGTTCAACTACTCCGAGCTATGGCAGAGCTAACAGCCTTGTGCCTTGCAATGCTGCAGATACTCATGACTCAAGACAGTATTTCATGAAAGAGAGGGGTTGTAACAGCAGCAGTTCATCTACTCTTTTGTACAGCATAAACTTTTTTTTAGTACAACAGTAGTTGCACAGGGAGCATTCCACGCATGGTTCAAGAAGCTTATGTCTTGGTATTCACAGAAACAGCTTGCTGGCCGTAAGCAACACCAGCCAGATACACTGCAGGGAAATTTTTTGCTTGGGTATCACTGACTTGTGAGGTGGGACCCCGAGCACCACAAGTGAAACAGCTTTGCTGCAGGATTCACCCTCACAGTTAACTCCAAGCAGCCCACACTTCCCCAGGAGGACATGGCTGTGACTTCCAGGCCTGGCTGCAATCAAGATGAACTTTCTCCCAGCAGACACCTGAATACTGGGGAAACGCCACCCGGGCCATGAGAAGCCTGGACTAAGCAAGTTCACAGCAGTGTCTCTCCGGGTCCCACCTCAACGACGGCACCCAGACCCTCGTGCTGGGCGAAGGCCGGTAAACGGCTCCGCTGCCCATCGCTTGGAAGAGATGCCGACATCCATTTTGGGAGTGGGAGAGCCCAGCAGTGATGGCAAAGTTTGAGGCCCGGTCCGAAGTTTGGGGGCAGCGCAAGATGCGCCCAGAGAGGGCTGACTAACACACACGTACAAACACACGGCGGCTGAGCTGTGAGGTCCGCGCCGCTGACCGGGCGAGCAGTGCCGGGCGCCCTCGCCCAGCCTGCGGCGGAGGGGCCACCGTGCGCCCCCGAGGCCGCGCTCAGCGACAGGGCCGGGCGGGACACAGGACGAGGAGCAAGTTCGGGTCGCACAGAACTCCTTCCCGGGTTCTGGAGCAGGGCAGGCCCGGCGCGGTCCCCGCCAAGCTCGGCCCCGCTGCACGGCCCGACCGCGGCCCGGTCTTGGCGCAGCGACCGCCGCCGGCACCCGGACCCGGCTGCGGGGAGCTGCGGAGGGGATCCAGAAGGGGCTTCTCCCGGCCCCCGGCAGCTCTGCCCACCTGTGCCTCCTCCCGCCTCCTGCGCCCTTCGCGGGGCGGGTGGCTGGCGGCGGACGGGGGCCCCGGGGCG
>VZRF01000175.1:16385-62625 GCA_013396875.1 Vireo altiloquus
CCCCAGCCCCGGCGGGCCCCGGCGCCCCGCGCTCACCTTCCCCCGCCGCGCCGGGGCCGGGGGGGTCGGGGCCTGTCTTCGCCACACGGCGAGGCCTCGGCACCGCGGAACAGGAAAGCTCGACCCGGGGAGCGCGGAGAGCAGCAGCGCGGGTGCTAAGCCGGTTTGTGAGTGGGGTTGAGATGGGCCTGGCGCGTGTGCTCTGCCCCCTCTCGGCTCCCTGCGCGCCCGGAGAGAGCGGGCTGCGGGCAGAGAGACTCCAGGCAAGGAAAAAGAAAATAAGGGCTGACAGAGATACAGGGAGAGCGGAACAGCAAACACAGCACTCCAGAGAAGAGGCTTGATTTTATTTCCCCGTCTGGGGTTACTCGTCGCACTCGAGCTTGGACCACTAATTCTCCAAAGTGCTTCCCCCTCTCACCTTTCCCCTCCCAGAGAGCTGTTTTCAGAGAAGGTAAAAACTCATAAACATGATTTATGTTCAAATTTTCTTCTGTTTAGAATTAGAGCAGATAACTGATGCAGGTGTTGGGCGCTGCCTGGAGGGAGGCTGCAGGAACGAGGGCCAGGGAGTGCAGCTGTGGAGGTTCAGCCATGGAGGTTCCACGGTGCATCACTGAAACCTCCTGCCGCAGGTGGGCACAAACCCTCCCTCCTTACACAGTACCAGGGCTCAGCTACATAAAGCCCTGGCGAAATTGCTGTTTCTGTGCCTTTCCAACCAAAACCAACCGTCCTTTGGTTTTTCCATCATAAAAATATTGGTTTTGTTGCCATGTTTCAGGTCTGCACATACCTCACAGAAGGCAGAACTAGACAGAAAAATTTAAAAAGAAAAAAAAATGGCAGAAACAAAAAAATGCTTAGGTAAAATTAACGTTAAAGCCTAAAGTGTTTATTCCTTATATTAGAAATTAATAGATGAATAAAAGGGGGCAAAATAAAAGAGATTAATTTGTCACCATCTTTAGCATGAAAAAGATAACATTCAAATATTTATCTCAACGTAAGCAAAAGTTTATTGTTCATTAATAAAAGATTTCCGAGTTTAATCCACAATCTATCCCCTTTATTTTGTAAAAAACTGTTTTCTTGATTGGCTCAAGTAAAACAAACCAAGAATTTTTAAATCTATGCAAAAGCCAGGTAGAAATACCAGATCTTGAGGCAATCATCTTCCTACCTGATTGGCAAGACAGTGGTAACAAAATTCCTCAGGTTTAGAAATAAAACTAGATTTTTTGAGGGGGCAAAGATCTATACCTTTTTGCTACACTAAGTTTTAGTGATAGGTACCGGAGTTATACCATTAGTCATAGCAAATGTAATTTTAAAAAACAACAGATAAGTCAGGATCAGAATGAATTCAGAGTTCATAATTTCTGCACTATCTGCTATTCCATGAGATTTTTTTTTTTTAAATTATTACTTGATACCAAGAGGCAGATCAGTATTGAGGAAAAAAGAAAAAAGATGTAGCCCGACATGATTCCCAAGCATGGTGTAGGAACACTCTAAAAACACAGAGCCCAGGTGAATTTTGGTAGTAAGCTTGCATATTGTAGGTAATTTACACACCAAATACGTGTCATGACACCTAGTGGCAGAGCTGTATTCTGAGTATCTAAGTGATAGCAAGATTTTATTCATACTAACAAGAACACTAATTGACATTTAGATCTTATTTAAACACAAGTTGGACACTCGGCATTTGCTATGAGAGTTTTATACATACCCTGTAATGATCAGTGGTAACTTGTTAATCCTTCACCTTCTCATTCCTCCATTGTTTTGTTTTCTGATTCTGAGATTCATTACCCCTTAATTTGTTTGTTCTTGGGTTTTTTTCTTCATAATTTCATGTCATGTCATTTTTGCTTTACTCACTATTAGTAGTTTGAAGAATAACCCTACAGCATAGCACATACTCAGCATCGGTGTATCCAGAGAAAAATGCATCCAACAAATGTCAGCATCAGATTACGAGGGAGGTTATGTGAACTTTCTGCAATAGACAGATGTAATTCCAACAAGCCTCTAAAATCTCTGTGCTATTATTTCAATACCTAATATTTTTATAACATTGCTATTACTAAACAGCTAAAAGCATAGTTTAAAAACATATTTTGAGATACATTATCAACTCAAGTCTTGTATCTTGATATACGTTTTGTGGTGCAAACGGAATGTAGCTGGAAGAAAACTGAATACAAAAGACTATCCAAACCGTATCATATATATATACACATGTTTTATAAAACAAAGATTTATATATTTTATAATAATTTTAAGTCCATGGGTGTATTTTGCTTTTTTAATGTTTCCAGTACGACTGGAGCTTTACATATATGAACAACAAAACTGCATTACTAGTCACTTCTTTAGATTTACTGCACCTTTACATTTGAGAGTTTTTTTCCTGCTACTGCTGAGATACAGAATAAAGGCTTGTCAGTACCTCCAGTAAAACAGCTTAATACAACTCAAAAACTTCTCAAGTTTTGAAAACAAGATGCATAGTTTGTATATACTCTTTCACTCTACTCCATTATTAAACAACTGAGTGTCATAACTTGCCCAAGAATCTAGTTTCAGTATGCAAGTTGTTAATAGGAGTGATTAATTCAGTATGGAGTTTGAAAATAACAAAAAGACACATTAATGCCTAAATGCCTACACAATTACCTAAGTGGGGGAAAGGATAGAGTCATTTTATTTGGTCTGTACACGAGTGTAGGACACTTGAAGATACTTGGCCTTGTCATTTTTAACCTCAGATTCAGAAAAAAATAAATCAGCACTTTCACACTGACTTGCAAAAAATCAAAATACTTTAATTTTCTACTAATATGTTTTATTATTAGAATTGTATTTTAAAATAAATCATCAAGAAATTAGTTTCCACCCCTCAATACACTTTGGTGTAACAAACCAAACCAAACCAAAACTGAATCCTCAAAGAAAATGCCCAGTGATTTATTTAAGAAGTAGTAGATTGACAGAGCTGGTTGGAAAGGAGTTCTGAAGGTCTGCTCCACCACCCTCCCTGCCTCCTCAAAGCAGGACCAACTTTAAAGCTGATGTGTCTTTGGAGTTAGCAGGTTGCTCGCTTTCCTTTTGAAATTTGCCAAGAGTGGATCTTGTACAGCCTCTTCCAGAATTCTTTTTCTAAAGAATATATAGTTTAATATAACTTTATAAAGTTTCTTCATAGCAGTACTATTTATTTGTTAAAGAACTTGGATGATATTTGATACTAAAGTAGAAAGCATAATGAAGCTAATAGAGTGCTCATAATATACCAATAAGAAGTGATTAATGCATTATTTACATTAGTCAGTCATTCAACTGAATAAAAGCCTCTAATAGCTTAGTACCAGAAGAATGGGTCACTCAATTCTTCAAATAATATTTTCCCAATTATTTTTGATTGGAAAAAAGCAAAACCCAGAAGTTTGGGATTATATTTGATTAAATCCCGGTATTATTTATGAACCTAAGTCTGGTCAGATGACTGCTGTCCCCAATTACAGGTGACTGTGACTATAAAAGTAGATTTTTGACTACAATGCATGACATACAAATGACTAAACCAATTTATCACTAGATAGTACATGGAATGAGAGGCATGAACAAACCAAGACAAAACAAACTACAAGTAAATACTGTGAAGAGTTTTCTCAGGTAATGGAAGCCATTTACTCTTTATGCTTCAGGGAGGACTCACTACCAATGAATTTTAACAATCCACACTAACATGCTATCTTTGATGATTCGTGTCTAAAATGTGAGTTCCCTAAACCAGATGAATCACACAATCACTTCAAGAATCTAAATTAAGTGAACTAGAACTTGCATTTGTCAGCATATATTGAATTCCATCACTGATTGTCTAAGGACATTGAGAAACCTCTAGGCCCTCATTTCCTTTAACAAGTATAATTTTTTTAGAACACAAAGTGAACCCAACCAAAACAATGTGCTGATTTTGCAATTACCATCTTACATCTAGGTCTCCTATCATTAATGTATCAACGCTGTCTCTTTATTAGTTGACCCACTGGCCCAAATTCAGATTGCTTTGCAGGTAGCATTGTATTTCCCAGCAACTACTTGCTCCCATTGCTTTCATGCATCAGTGCTGGCAATAGTAAAGCCGTGTGCAAATAAATGCTTTACCCTCCTAATAATGCTAGTGAAACTTTAAAATTATACTGGTTAATTACCTTATAGTAAATTTTAGGAGTTGTACTGCACATTCAGAAAACTTCACATCACTCATTATCATAGTTCATGTATCCAAAACTGCACAAAAGATAGCCCCAAGTCTCTAGTTTTATTTTGCACATTTAATTTGTGACAGCTATTTCCATAATTCTCCATTTATTTTTGACACAAAGTACTGTAAAAACTTTTTGTACAATCATCCCACCTTCTTACAACTACAGAAAATGTGACATTGCATATTTATGCTTCTCTAGTTAATATGTGTAGTAATTGCATAAACTTGTGTATGTATATGCACAGATACTTAATACAAGTTCATCACCCATTATGAACATTGGAAACTTCTCAAGTATCCTATGTGTTTTCCAGATTTTAAAAAACCCAAAAAACCAAAACCAAAAAGATTTGAATTACTTCTATAAAGAACAGAGCATAGAATGGTAGAAGAAAACCAAGATAAATTCAGGTAAAATCAGCCAGGGATTCACATCTCATGACTACAGCAATGAAGACAAATGTAACTACAGTTTCATAAATCAGTAAGAATAACAGAGCTAGCAACCTGAAGATCATGGTGTATTGGTTTTCCATTACAAAGCACACAGACATTTAGAAAATTTCTGCATTAGTAGGCATTCCTACCTGAGACTACACTGGCTTTGCTCAGGAGAGAAGTATGGGAAAGCCAAAGTGTAATTACAGGCCAAGGAAGCAATAGATTCTGTAAGATTAAATTCCTGTTTACAAGCTTGGGGTTTTTGGGGGTTTGGCCTTACTGATAGCATTCTGACTACATAAAAAGGCCTTCAAACAAGCCCAAACATGATGCTATTTCCATTGACAGTGTTGTATGAGAGGATCACACCCATCTTGAAATGCTTTGGATTTTCATTAGGGCCTCTCAGTGCAGGCACAGGTTACAGCAACATTTCAAATGTAACCAGATTGTACATCAGTGTCCATACTCATTACATTTATTTGCACAGTCATGCTCATGAGAGACTGTACCTAATCATACCTATTGCCATCCTTACAAGTACCATACTGTAACAGACTATATCCCAGAGAAAGCAGGGATTAGGCCTTTCACATCTTGAAGTTAAGGCCAGTGTTGGAGACAAAAATTAAGTATTTCACTCATCACTAAACACTTTCTTGTACTGACATTAAATTTACCTGACACAGATAGAGAGATCAAAGGATACAACTAGTCCAAAGAATTCCATCAGCAGAAAGATGCTTTCCATTTTGCATAGTTTGTTTGCTTCCCATCCATCTCTATTAAGATACACTGCTAAATACCTTTTATTGCAGGACAGTGGAACAATTCTGCAACAAGTTGAAAAGGATCTGAATTTCCACCATTCTGTAGAAGTTTTAAAAATTACTTAGGGAAATTGGGCAAGATTATAAATTTATACAGTAAATTAAATCTGTATTAAATCAGTAATTCCTTAAATTATTATTCTCTTGGAACAAGAACTACCTTAGACTTACATGAAGCCAAACTGCAAGAGCAGAAAAGAGAAATTGCCTGTACCCAGCATTCACACAGAAAAACCAGTTCCCCCTCTCCCAGCCCCAGAAAAAAAAAGGTTCAGAATCTACCAGTACTGCAAACATGACTCAGTACATGACATAAAGGGCTTATCGTATTCAATAGGAATGGTAATAAAGCATTGCCTACACATGCTTCTAAGTATAGAATCTCATGAATGGAAACACTAAAAGCAAGGGCAGCTGGCAGCATTGTCACTCAAATGATGTCTATTTTTAGAGGATTACCAATGCTTCCAATCTGCTGTTAGTACTATCTCCTGCCAGCACACACAAGCTTCATTCTCAGTTTGCCCAATTTTTTAAGTAACAGCAAGTAGAGCAAGATTCCTGCTACTTCTAGGGACCATAACAACACACAGCTTCAAAACAGGTGGAGTGTAATTGAGTAAACAGCAGGTATTACATTAGCTGAAAATACAGAATCAGTGCATGTTACACCTACATTAAATGCAATTGAAGTCCTCAGTTCCACCTACAAAATATACATTTCCAAGGGAGTTTGCTGGGCAAGAAGTTTGCATGTTATAGCAGCAAGCACTGTAACTTTCTCAGAGGACAGCAATGAACAAATAGTGTAACAATGTATTTGAGAGAGATTAGTCATACCAATATTAGATGAAATTGGTTAAAATTGTTCGGCTTCACATCATTTCACAATCCTGCCAAAATGAGGACTCCTCTCAGTAAAGGTTTTTCAGATCTGATGACAAAATTATGAATTACTGGCTGTAATGAAGCACAGATACTGTCATGTACATAAACAGACAAAAATAGCTGGACTAAATTCTATTGCTATTTGAAGGTGTAATACAGTAGACAGTAAGGTTTGCAGCAGTTCTAACTTCATAATTTTTTTTGAATGAGCAGTCAGCACAACATTCTCCCATTAATGATAAAATTCTCTCACTTTATCCGGCACTGTCACCAAATCATCAGTTTGCCATTATGTCCTAGCTATGCCAGGACAACAGGAGTTAGGTAGTTATAGGAACTCTTAGATATTTTGAGAATTGACAGAAATGCACTCACTGGATATTTTTACTAAAATGTTGCTGTATAACATATCATTGAGTCAGACCTTTCCCACCCACCGAATAATTTGCAAAAAGAATTAGTTTTGTGATGGTTGAATGTTGCTGAATTGGACAAATCATGCAAGAGTAAACCCCCACATAATCTGTGAGAAGTTCAGTGTTCATTTAATGAGAGAATAGGACCAAGCTATTACCTGGAGCAGTAAGTTAAAATGCTTTAAGAGGCAAGGTCTATGGCAGTCTGTACATCTCTGAACTTCTCTGAAAGTGTAAACAAGAACAGTGCCCACATGCCTTCATAGAAGTTAGGGAAACATCCCTATGTCTGACAATGTTTTGATTCTTCAAAGCCATTTTAAGACAAAGCGTGAACAAATTACAAAGCACTGCATCTTTACAGACTGATTTGAAAATCTTGGGGCAGTTTTACCTGTTTCCTTGCTACACTTTATCTTCACTATGGAATCCAGTGTATTACTGATTTATATACACATTTGATAAGAGAAAAACAAAGTCAAGAGAAAAAAATACGTTCGATTAAAAAAATCAAAATTTGAAAGGAGTATTTTGTAAGAACTAGCAAGTTTTAACTTCCAGACAAAAGCTAGCAAGTTCTCACTTCCTTTTATCCACATTATTTTTAATGCAGTATCTTTGCTTTAAAAAAACCCATACAGAATGAAAATGTAAATGTTGATGGAAGCTTGCTCTTTTAAATGAAAAGCTGCAATTAATAAGGTGTTTGACACTATATAAAATAAGGTAAAACATATAAAGATTGATATACACTAAAATCAACTCAGTTAATGCATGGCCTAAGCAATATTAGTACCCACCTTTAGTATGTACCCACACATGTAACTACCATTGAGACCAAACCCAAGAAATAAAGCTCTATGAGAGAGAGAAGCAGCATTCTGGTGCAGACCACACAGCAGGATTCCTTTCCAGAGGCCAAATCCTGCCATAATACTCCGCAAATATAAGAAAGAATTAAGTAAATGCTTTACCAAGTGACAAACTCTCAATAATGACAGGACCTCTTCTCAAATATTAACAGCTGCCTTGAAATACACAGAAAACCATCTCACCACAAAACAGTATGGAATCAACTTATGCAGAGATCACCACAAATTTTCCAATTAGATTTTGGTTTACTCCAAAGAAAACCTTGAGACATTAAACTTGTTGTGCAGGGATGCTCCACGCTGAGCTGGCTGGCACAAGACAATTCTTGTTATACTTACCTGGGTACATGCAACACCAAATAAAAAGTTCAGATGGGTTCACATTTCAGAAATCATTCAGGAAGACCTAAGCCTTACTATACTGCATGCTACAGTTACTAATGTAAGGAAACTTGCCTTCTGGATGAAAAAAACAATTTATACCAATATTCAAATGGTAAGCCTTTATAATGTTCAAAAGGAGTTGCACAGAAATGAGTTTAAAAATCCTCAACATTACAAAGTAGCTGATGGGCAACACGTAGATGATGTATTTAATTGAGTAGATGATGTATGTAATTGAGTGTAACAACAATCCAGAGAAGCTTTTACGGAAAAGAATTACAGGCTTTCCTATACAGCATTCCCCAATAGTACCCAAGACACCAGAGAGATGTAAGTAGTGCCTAGGTATGATTTAGTCTATTCCTACAGACTAAAGAAAGGAAGCTAAGAGAAGAAATTTTCAGAATTACAAAACACATAACAAACTACTGTATCCAGTCTATTTTCCACCTGCAAGACTTAAAAATCTCTTCTCAGGCACAGTATGAAATCTACTTTGGTCAGTTTATGACAATTTCTGGAAAAACTATTGCAAAGACATAAAAAACTATTACCTCAGTTCATGGAGAGGGCTACCCATTCTCTTTTCCTTAATATAGCAACAAACTGCTACTGGTTTTCACACAGGACCTTGATCCTTCAGTTGCATCATGACCATTGTTGCATTGCATTTGCCCTTTTCCAGTTTTGACAAACTTTATAACGTAAGAATTATAGATTGGTGTAATTACTGATGTCCTCTTAAAAAAAACCCAAAAAAACACAAACAACCACACAAAAAGCAAACCCAAACTCCTAAATACACAGAAACCCAAAACACCATGCCACCAGCCACTGATTTTTACAGACTCTTCAGGATGCTATCAAACTGAAAACTTCAAGAACTGGTTGTTCTCCTTCCCACTCTACTCTGTGAGCAAAGCCTATATCCATGTGGTATCCTCGCTGTATTGGTCAACACAATTTTAAGGAACTTTTGAAAAATGAGTCCTGTGGTGGTCCCTTTGGGCCCCACAGAGCTGGTTCGTGCCCAGGATGCTTGTCTTCTCAATCTCTCATTTCGGGAAAAATAACAAAAGACTTTGTTGCTGCTTCAGATGGTTATCAAGGATTCAGGAACACAGTGTCTCCACTGCATCCAGGTGCCAAATGGCCAACGACACCCGGAGCAGGGAGATTATATAGTTTTATCATCAAATAGGAAGATTCTACATATATTATTTTGTTTCTAAATCCAATAACTATCAATACTGTTAACATGTCTCTCCTAAACTAAATTCTTTCTACCAATTACTACATGACAGCAACTGAGGTCACAGAAAAGGGAAGAAGGAGAAGAGGGAAGAAGGAGAAGGGCAAGGGACCGACACCCAAAAATCCCCATCTTGGTCCCAATAGTAATACATGAGGCAATTCCTAAAACTAAAAACCCATTTTTCTGTGGCACATCAAACATCCAGCTTTTCATTTCTTTGGTGCTTGCTGTTCACCCAGAAGTTGGGGCAGTCTCTCCCAAGGGCTCATTTCTATGGCAAAGCCTTCTTGTGGAGCTTTGGGGGTAAATTTGGTCCCCAGGAGAACAGGCAAAGTTATTTGACTTCGCTGGTCTCCATCACAGTCCCAATACAGGACTGTCTGGATTATTATTATTTAAGAAACACAAAGTCACCTGTTACTCCAGCATGTTTGAGTAGTAGATAATGCTTGGGGCAGATGACAACACACTGATAGCTAAGAGATTAATGGAGTTATAGTCCAAAACCAAGTGTGATACAGAAGATACCAGTGCAAGATGATGCCCCAATTTCTCCCTTCACCTGAACCCCCACAAATTTAAAATCTTATGCAAATCAAGACTTTAGGCTTGATATACTTTAAATCATCTGGAGATTCGATGACTTATCTTTGTCACTTGTTTACTTAGTTACATATATATCCTATCCCACCTTCCAGAGTTCTGATTTTCAATAAATTGTTTACACCAAGTAGATAAAGATGTACTTTATTCTGTGCATGTGAAACATAGCTAACAATGTTTTCTGCAAACATATAGACAGTTTAGAGAATGAGAGACTCAAGAGCTATTCACACTTCATCACCAGTCAGAGTAACAGCTGTCACACACTCTTCACTGACCCAGCACAAATAAATAGAGATCAAAAGCACCAGGTTTCATCCATTCCTTGAACGAGACCTTCAGAGGAAGGGATGAGATGGCAACCAACATGGTTTTGTCTTAAAAAACTCCGAGCAGCGTGCAAGAGTCTTGTTCTTGAAGTATACAATAGACAAATGAGATCTCTGAGACTTGGGACACAAGTGTTTTCTGGGTTAGATGACTGTAAACACATTTGGCTTTTTATCTAATCTCAAGAACATTGGATTTGTAATATTATTGCCTTCCTTCTGGAAAATAGCTGGCATTTTCTGAACAGTTTCACTGCATCTGTAACTATATTTAAGGTTTAACAAGACTGATCTGATAAAAAGCTAACTAGAATATTCTCACAGAACATTGACTACAGACTTGATACTTAAAAAAAAAAAAAAAAACAACAAAATAGAACACAAAAAGCCAACCTGTTCCCAAGTACAGGCAGGCAAGGCATCTAAACTGGAGAGGTAACAGATCACTTGAAGGTTTTGGAACAACTTCAGATTTTTTTGCTAGAAAACAATTAAAAAAGATCAGAGAGTCCCCTGCCATAGCCTGTTATAAGCAGTCCAGAGCTCCAGCTCTCAGGCTTCTCACAGCACATAACTCAGCTTCTGCATAACACAAGGATGCTTATACATTATAGAGAAAATTCTAAAGATAAAAACTATGTTTTAGCCCCCACCTTCCAAACCCCAGATACACAATGCTTTCTATTTCTTGCACTAGCTCTGAAACTATTGATTATGCAGCAAGTTGATCTAATTAGCTAATTGAGAAGACAGATTTTCACTTTTTCTTAAGTCAGTTTTCTACTGGTTTACCATGTTAAATCATCTCAATGCAGACTCAAGAATAAAATTAGATGCAAGGTAGGAATGTAAATCATTAGATTGGAAAGGAAGGAGTACAAATTCCTCCTTCTCTGGTAAGAGCAGGAACGATGCTTGATTTTATCTTTAAGGATTAAGTGCCCTGGAGAACTGCATTAGCAGCATTCAGATAATATTGTAGTCTTGGGAAGAGAATGGGCCCAGAATGCTCATCTGAACAGATTTAACCCTGACCTACTTGGCATAAAGCACTTCAAAGGGCTTGAAGAAAACAGGTTCTCAATTGCTGAAGGCAAGACAAAAGCTTTAAGGTCTTATCATGGAGATTTTAAATAACAAAAACCAGGCCAGAATGAGGGAAGAACTGAGGTCAGTGTTACAGGATTTCAGATTGTAACATCTTTCTTTGAGGCTATCATTATGGTTTTCAATTCTCTACTGGATTCCTAAACAGAAGAGTCTCTTGTAAGCAGCTCCTTCACTGGCAGAGGTCAAGAGAAAAATGTCACTTCAAAAGATGAAGTTACACTGCACATAGCATGTATGTAAAGAAGAGGGAGTTAAATACAATCTAACCTACTACCTCTGACTCACATATTAAAGCTCCTATGAAGTATTACATTAGAGACTACGGACATAGGCTTATAAATCCAATCTCGACACTGATATACACTGCACAGTCCATTGATTTTGCATTTCATTTTTGGTTTTTAAATACAAAATAATTACCTGAATGAAACCTGCATGCTTTTTCCTACATACTTCAGGACAGAAATTACTTTGGAACTACAATGTTACTGAAATGCTCTTACTTGTAATTTAAAACACTCACTTTAAGTAGCTCCAGTGAGAATTTGCTACATTGAATCAGCAGATCAAAACTCCTTTGACACTATTTTTAAAATACATAAGATCTGCAGGAAAAATAAACGGCAAGTGAACAGATTTTCCCGCACTGATATTATCAGTAAAACGAAATAAAAACAGAGTCTAAGTATTTTCAAATTTGTATTTCTGAATTCTATTTTATAGTAAAAGGTGGCTCTTGATATTTCTACTAGCAATTTTATAAAGGTACTTTAAAGCCTGGAGGTTTGGAAATTTATTATTAGTCCAGGAAACAACAGGTCAACAAGTACATGGCACAAGAACCAAATCCAAAGTCGCTCTTCTCATGCTGCTGTGTGACTGCAGCTGAAGATGCAATATCATTGAGACAGCTTAATTCCCCTTATTCAATTCAACACCCAACTATACAGGTACCACTATGTATTAGAGCAAAATCCAAATTGGATTGGGTGATATGGATTAAAAGTAACTGGTTTTAACAGAAAATTCATTCAAACCTATTCTTTAGAATGATCAGGATTTCTGAGTATTGCAAACACAACATAATTCTCAACTGCTCTACCAGAGGAGGCAAAAACTATAATGACTTCCCCCAAACCTTGGAATTCTATAGGTGCACTTTCACAAATCTTTTAATTTAATTAGAGCTTTTTCCCTTCTCATTTTAAAACATCATTAATTACTGACCTGGAAACTTTATGGTCTCCTTAAACCATACATTTAAATATAGTTCACATCTTAGGTTTTTGTCAGACTTCCAAAAAAAAAGAAAATCAAACATTCAGAACAATCTTCACAACACAAAATATATGATTTTAAAAACTTAATTTTTCATAAAAATACATGTTTTAGGTATGCAGTGCTTTGCCTTTTACAAAGCAGAAGACATCATCTCTTGAACCAAAAAATTGTACAAAGCTGAAAACAAAATACTGATATGAGGCAGAGATTTAATTAAACAGTCCTGATATATGCTGACAAAATAATAGAAACTCTCTTCTCACCACTGCAGGCAAACAAGAATCCTGCATCTGAAACTTCTCCTTAACTATTTTAAGCACTTGTCAAATGGCAAAAAACCCCCCATGATTAGGAACTGTTTGATCATCTATGAGAAATGAAAGCATTACATCTTATTTTTATTTTTTAAATAAGCTATTTCCTTCAGCTGTTACAACAGATACGCTCTGGAGAAAGAGGAAACACCTTGCTGTTATGCAAATTCCTCCTCCAGTATGCATCACAACATTTTAGAATTACTGGCAGCTTTGTCTCAAGAGCAGCTGAATATAAGGAACTGTGCTGCTGCACTCCACCATGAAAAGGTCCACACGTATATCCATTCAAGGGTAGTAATCTATTTTAAAACAAGAATTTATTGTGTTATAGTATAAAGACACTAAACACAAAACAAAGTGTTTAACAACATGAATATTGACACAAAATAAAAGCAAGATAGTTTCAAGCCAATTCTGTAACCATTCCATGTGAAAAATTCCAAGTGAAAGAAAGTTACATACATAGGGTCACCCTAGGGAAAGGATGGCACCACCTTCATCTAATTCAAGCCCTTTTTCAGGACATCATAGCATTGTCAGAATAGTTGCATTATTTTGAGGGCTTGAGTGGTATATAAGCTTTGTCTTGGCCCTCTCTATATAGGTGAACTTACCCACAGATTTACAAGAGAACCAACGAGGCATTTCTACTGTAAACTAAAAGACCTGAGGTACATTCTCTTCTAATCTACCTTACATTTTCTTGATCTAAGTATATTATAGGTGGTGGGAGTTTATTAAAGAGCAGCATAAATTTGGTTATTTAACTTCACTATAATCCATGTGATAGCACAGGTCAATATAATGTATAATGCTTTGCACTACAACATCCATCTTCAACAAAATACATATGGTATGTCCTAAAGCTTCTCTGAAACCATGTATTGCAGTTTCACAAGCCACTATATGAAAAGATAACTGAATCAGAGATGTACTTAAACCATTTCTCCATGGTCACATTAAGGTCTCTTTCCTGTGAACTATTTTGATAGGATCCATTATGTGAACCATTCATACATTAACTTCTCGATTGTTTCAATTAATGTAGAGCAGTCAACAAGACTATACAGATGAAGTATCGGATCACTGCTCTTTCATATGAATCATTTCCAAAAATAACCAGTTTGGTGAACTCACATCAATAAGATTTTGCTAAACAAAAAGTTTAGAGCATAAGTATCTATTTTGTTCAAAATTACTTTTCTTTTTTTTTGGCTCTTAAAAGAAAATTAATTCTATGTTTCAAAGGCTCATTGTGAAAATATATACACACATCAAATTAATTTCCAAAGTTAGATTTTACCATTGAGTTTTAAAGGCCAAGAGATATTTTCAGTACAGTAGAAAAAAACAAGCAGTTCCTGAAGTATATTGTAGCCTCACTTCACTGCCAGTATCTACAGTTCTGATGCTGTACAAAATACTTCTCTGAAGCAAATCCACCTAAACTCTATCCACCCTGAGTTAAGCATCTAAACGTTTTTTAAAATGTTTTAGACAATAGGTAACAGAGAAGTATGTACAAGGCTATAAAATGTCAATTATCATACAGCAGATTAAAAAAAAAAAATCAGTCTTTTCAGCCAATTTTCTGTTTGTCATTGTAGTTATTCATTCTGGATTGGGTTGAGGGACTTTTTTTTTTTTTTTTTGCTTTTGTTTGTTTTTACATCAAGCTATTACTTGACTTAGACATTCATGCATTAATTGCTTGAATTTTTTTTGAGTGCAACAATAAGGCAACAGTAAAAAAAAATTATAGAAATTTTGCATATGTGTAAAGGTATTAAGTTTATAAAAGTGCTTCCTAAAAAGACAACCTAATTGCAGTATCAAAATATTACAGAGTGCTGAGAACAACTATCATTTCAGTAAATGTTGCTCCACAGAAAAATGTCTGATTTTAGGCTTTTTCCCCTTTTTTGGTGAAGAAAAGCCTGGAAAAATTGGCATGGCAATGTGGGACAAGCAAGTTAAGAAAATATACTTTAGACTAAACTTAAATAAGAAGGTCCACACTTTTTTGTGAAAACTTTAAGCCTCTGTCAAAAATGTATTTTTTTTTCTTTATATAATACAGGATTAAAAGACAAGATGATGCTTACAAGATAAAGAAATAATTTACATGAAAATATCTTCTGACAAAGCTTTTCAATCAAAATATTGTTTTGTAACATTCAAACATGACATACAACACAAAAGAAACAGTGAATGCAAACAAAAAATGTTATATGGATTGCTTTCGAACACATAAATAAATGAAATATTCGTGTAGGCAGTAGGGCTCATGCTGATGGCTAGCAGGAAATAACAGTGTGCAATCTATTTGGAAAAAGCTCTAAAGTACAAATTACAAGCCCAATTACGGACTGCAGCAAGTTCAGTTACATCACTGCTATCCTCTATCTCCAAAATAAATTCTTGTTTAAATCACTCATACCCTAAATTACTCATACCTTTGCTTCAGAGATATGAATAACTATATACAAAAAGTAGTTTTATTTCACCATAGGGATAACATTGTACCTCTCTGCCAATGTCACTCGAAAAACCGCCCATGTCAAAACAATTTGACAGCAGATAAACAATTTAATAAATACGTAATGATCTTATTATAGTCCTTCAGCTAGGCATGTTAACTCATGCTGCTAGTTTTGTGGTCACAGTGCATAGAATCGAAATATAAAAGAATGGGCTGGATTTAAGGTAATTGTCGATCCCTTGCTTATAATCCAAATATAACCAAAACTTTCATAAACTCTGTCATGCATCAATCTTTTTTGTGGCAGGAGCAAAACCTTTCCCTGGTACAATGTCCATTGCCGGCAATGGATGCACCAAAACCGCCAAGGAGCTCAGTGTTATTGCACAATATATGAAGACCTGGAATTCTTCCAAAAGCTTAAAATAAAAATAATGGAATTATTCTGACATTTCTGGACACCTGCATTAATACTGTATGACTAATAAAAGCATGTCAGTTGCATGGACTGAACCAGCGATCAACATGCGCCCAGAATGCACACTAGTAAAAATGCAGTCAAAGGAAGTAGTCTTCATTGCCTATAGGTCACTTCCAGTCAAAGGTTAAAGTTCAAAGACTGAATGATCAAAGTGCTCATTTTCTCAGTAGGACTATCTTCTGCTACGAGGATCACAAAATGGTGGCATCAACATGTGTCATCTTTAAAATAAAAGAAGAGCATTTATGGAAAACATATAAACATTCTAATTCCAAATTAGCAAGGTGCTATAGGCAGAAATAATTCCTAGCATAGACAGTAACATGCAGAGAAAATATCCTGATCGAATAATTCTGTTGTTTTGTTCAATAATGACTCAGGGAGAAAAGAGAGTATCAAAAATTAGACTTCCAAAATACACATACACCCCCAAAGATATTAGTATTAGCAAATACTCCATTAAAACAACAGTCATTTCCATACTTGATATTTAGAAAGACAGGAAAATGAAAAATCAAATATGCTTAACATTTTGCACCCTTGAAGAACAGCAGGGTCACAACAGTTATCGAATTAAGGCATCCTTTTATAAAGAATATATAGGGATAAGACCGAGCAGAGTGGGCTGCTTCTGATGCATTCTCAACCCTTTACACCTTTGCAGATGTACTTGTGCGTATATAGGTATATGTATATATGTGTTTATATGTATATACATATATGCACATTCATGTATTTCTCAAGATTCAACACAAAACTATAGCTGACAGAATTATGTAAAAATAATAGGTTACTACTATAATCCTAAAAACTTAAACCTGAAAGTAAATTACATATAACTAAATTTTAGATACTGTGATTGGACAGAACATACTACAAAAATGCATTTTCTATGCCTATCTTTTCTGCATTATGCTCCATATTAATGCTCCCCCTTTTAAACATTGTCCTTCACACATCAACCCGCAATATATTTGCACCTGCTAGCAGTAAATGTCGAGTTGTTAAAAGAAGACAATCTCACTGTCTGCTTATTTTTAAAGGACTTGCAACCTCCCACACCTAAAAAATGTTGCCTCATAAACAATCTACGTTCTCATGGGAAAACACTGTATCAATGCTATTACTTGTAAAAAAACTCTTCAATTTTATAGTAGGCTACTGTACATGTAAAAAAAAATGGACAAGGATGCAAGAGAGGGAGAGAAAAGGGATATTTAAATGATGTACTAAAATTTTAGGCCAATATCAGACAAAACACTTTCTACTTAAGAAAAAAAAAAACAACAAAACCAAACCAACCTCCAAATCCAAAAGGAACAAGTGCTGGTTAAAAAGAAACACCATTGCTTTTCCCCTCTTCCCCAGTCCCCCTGCTCCACCCAAAAAAAAAAAAAAGAAATCTATCTCCTGAGAACAACAAAGGAAGGCAACAGTTTAATGAAACCAATTTCAGTCTGGATGCCCAAGTAAACTGTATCTGGAGGATCCTCCTCTGTCTTTAACACCACATGAGCAACTCTCAGATTGAAATTCAGCAGGAAAGTCAATGTACAGTTGAAACAGACATTGGGTAGGGCAGACAATCTAGAAATATTTTCAGTTATCAAAGATCAAGAGCTTTAAAACAGGGCTTGTGACAACATCATTTTGTAGCAAACAAAGCTCCACAATTCCGCTTGTGGAATAAACTGCTGTGTTGGGGCAGGGATGCAGAGATTATATGAGAGATTAAAAACTCTGTATTAAGTTAAATGCAGACATGTATTCACGTGTCAGAATATGTCTCAAAATGCCACTTTACCAGTCTGTGCACATATGGGTTTGCTTTACATCAGCTCCTAACCACAGACTATTTTGCTCCCAGGTAAACAAATTCCAGGCACATGCTGGAAAAAAAAAATGTCCTTCAAATGCACATATTATTACATATGACAGACTTCTTCCTATCTCTTCAAAACACAGAGCTCCAATGTAACATTAAAGCTAAACCAATCCAATGGGCAGCTGACAGCAGAAGTGTCAGAACCACTCTGCATCTCCCTCCACAGGTTGTCATATCAGCATTGGCATTTAATTTCACCCAGCAGTCACCCTCAGACAGATGGTTTTCTTCCCTGGGTGGGATTGTTTTTTCTTCCCTCATTTACTCAGGCAAATGTGATTCAACCACAGGATTAGATATATGACACTTCAGTTGAAGCATGAGCAGAAAATAAACATGACAGAAGCATCTTTTCACACTTCCTGTTTTACTGTAACATACCATTTCTTTAAACCTGTTTAGAAAACACTGGCAATTTAAAGATCATGCCTTGGCAGTCTTGGTTCTATGTCCACAGAGGAGAAACAAAATTAACTGATAAAAGAAGGAAATGAGACACACACAAAAATTGGAAGGGAAAACACTCTATTGTTTATGAAATTTTTGTCCAGTGGACATCAGGTATGTTTTATTTTTTAATGTAAGAATTTAAACCAGTGGGGAGCCCAATGAACTTCTAATCAAGAAGCAAGACAGTATGAGTTATTTAAATGAACCAACTTTTTTTCTCTTGCCTCAGATTGGTTTTTAGGTTGCTCTGAATTTGAGGAGAGGTAAGGTTTTCTGACTTCCAGAAAAAAAACCATTGCGTAGTTACTTCATAGTAACTAAAATATTCATTCAGCGAACTGTAAGCACCTTGATGGTTTTGAGTCATAGTAATACAGCAATCTTCAGAATCAGTACCTCAGGTTTCTTTTCATACTAAGTTGCTATCTTGCTTAACACAAATTTTACTTCATGACTAAGAAATAAAAGTAGTATCTGCAGACTGTTCTCCTTTTACAGATTTCTGTTCTAAACCAAAATGAGACTAGTACAAATTAAAAGTAGACAGAACATATTTTAATCACAAGATAAAGCCAATAAATGGAACTTTACCTCTTTCTCTTTAAAAAAAAATAACAAGCAAAAATAGAAAGTTAAAAAAAACTCTCCCAAAACTGTCATTTAAGAGAAAGCAAAACTAGAAATGGAGAAGTACCAAACACATTACAAGAGCATGAAAACAGAGAGAGAAGAAAAAGTGACTGCTGAATAATCTGGTGAGGATAAAAAACACATCCTTGTGTGCAATGTGACTATTATTCTTGGAGTCAATTTTAAAACCAACCATGTGATGGTCCCAAGTTTCTTAAATACATCTTAATCCTGCGACATACAGCACTTCTCTTACTGTACCTGAAGGCACTTTGTTTTGGAGATACTATTACTGCATTATGAGAAACAGAGTTTCATTCTGTTCAACTACCATATGCCAAAATGCCATGGGCCTCAGCAAGTATTACGAAACTATCAAGTTTTTCTTGTTAAGACATCCATGGGCTTTTAAGAATCTTAAGATTTTTAAGGGTGAAGACTTGGGCATTTGCCTCTCCAGTCATGAGCTCTCGCTGCCTCAAAATACTTGCTCTCGTTTCACTTCAGGGACAGAACATATCCTGGAGTGAGGAGGCCATGAAAAACAGAGGATGTTTTATGGCAGAACCTTCAATGAGAGGCAGTGATGGAATCAACTCTCTTGCACTACACTAGCATATGGTATTATCTGCTCTAACATACCCCTTCCAATAACTACCATTTGTACAGAATTTTCCTAGGGAAAGCAAGGAAAGCATTGCTAACGAGAGGAGAGAAATAAAGCATGGCTCATCTCTACCCCTTTTTCTCTCTTTCCTCGCCAATGGGGTGGATAAGACAAGCACATACAGCCAACTGCAGCTCTGGGTAGAGGATGACAAATGATGAGGCAGAAGGAAGAAACCACACAGTGTAAAGCAAGACAGAGAACACACAGAAAGAAAAGAAAAAAGTGCAAAATCAAAGCAAGCCTCAAACTGAAAACAAACAATGAAAAAAAAAACCAACACAAGACTAGCACTGCAGATACTACCAATTTTAATGGTTTTTTTCTTTTTTACCGTATCCATGAAGAATCTTATTACTATATTATTGAGAATTAGTTCTTAGTAGCCTTTAAAGTCAGCCAACTGGAACAGTCAACTGTCTCATACTGGAAATGCGGATTAAGAGTGGAAATCTATCAAAACACATAGCTGTTTACAAATATATAGGTATCTTTTCAACACCATAGAAGTTATAAGTGTCAATAACAATAAAAAAAAAACCTATTTAAAGCAAAATCGAGTTTCATTACAGACTTTCCTCAATCCCAAACTTTAAACTTGTCATGGATTGATACAGTTTACAAGAAGTTTCATTCAAAGTCAATCCTACAATTTAAAACATGTTTAAATTTCCACCAGGAATTATTCAAATGTGATATAGAAAAAAAAGTCACAGCGGAGTATCTCAGAAACAGGATTTAAATAACGTTTTGAATTTAAAAAAAAAAAAAGTTTAATGCTTTGAACACATTTATCCTACTTTCCTACATTTTAATTGTCTTCAGCCTGAAAAGAAGTTAAAAATTTCTGGTCCTAGTTAGATACTTACCATGATACCACCATTTTGTTTTCTTTGGATTCTTGTTACATGTTCTTACATAAAATGAGTTATCTGGAGGTCGCCTCTGCAACAGAAGAAAAGACCTACAAATAATCAAACAATCCTCATATTGTAATACATGAGCTATTTAATAAGCTTATGAAAGGTTACCATGTGAATGCAGTGAAAATGAGGTAACAGCCAGGACTAGACCTTTTTTGTCAAGAAAAATCTCTTAAAGATTCAAGTGACAAATTCTTACTGGAGGTACTCCGAGAAAAAAATTAGTAAAAAGTATCAAACAGTTTCGTGATAAATAGGAGGAGAAAAAAAAAGGGAAAAAAAAGGAAAAAAACCCAACAAATGAACAAAAGAAACCAACCCACAAGAAACAGCTGTTGTTCAAAAAACCCCCCAAAATTAAATTTCTTTGCAGTTTGGGATCTAATTTTGATGCATTACATCCAATTCCCATTCTAAGGCTCAGCTTAGAGTGGGTGAAAAAATTAAATATCTATATCTGATCAATACTTTGCATTCTTCAGTTTTCTCCATAATTGTCATCATTATACAAAACTCATAGGATAGAATACAATACAAAGCCATTTTAGGGTGTTTTTTTGACTACATATATGACTAGGACTCATCAGGATGCAAAATAAGTAGGCATGTTTGGATAGCACATATGGACAAGCTCTGACCACATCGAATTTCCACAGACAACCTTCTACAAAAGAAATGGTCAAAAGTGAAAGGGCAATCTCTTTACAAAAAGGTCCAAGGTATTAGTGCCAAAAAAGCAGCTTAGCACCATTTACTTCCCTGAAATGAAAATTATCAAGTTCACTGAAATTGTACAGATGCAAAGTCTTAGAAACATCTGCACTAAAGACATTTCACAAGTCCTTCCATACTGCCTTTAGAGGAAAGATAATTTTACAAAGAACTGTCCTAAAGCATGACTGAATTTCACAATAAGTACAACTGGAAGGGATCCATCCACCACTCTTTTCCAATAATGACATATAAGCAGGTTACCATGAAAACAGTGGCAAAGTACTTACTGCACTGTTTATTTTGCAGTTCTAGCTTAGTATTTTCTCAGTAGTAGAAATGTAGATACAGTAGTTTAGCCTGTTTTAGAATTTGAGAAATGAAAATTTCACTCTGTAAAGCAGAAAATTACTAACTTTTACTTATTCTACTTCAAGAGTGCTAAAAAAGCCCATACCTTTTCTTTGCAGCTGGAAAGCATGCTAATAATGCTAAGACAAACAGATTGCACTGAGAGGGCTGGAGACCAGTCTTCCGTTAGAATGGATAAACAGATATGACCATTGCTATAAACATGAGGATGAACAGGGATATTGTCTCCAGTAAACATGACCTAAAAAAAAGGAACAAAAATAACTAATTTATAGTCCATGTTTTAAATAAAATTATATTGGTTTGGGGGAAAAAAAGATAATCTTATTTAAGAAGCAGGTCTGCCATTTTCACTTACCCTAAATAACACAGTTTACCGCATTGGGTTAATTCAATTTTGGAAACTTTTAAGTGAAATGTAAAATAAACAATGGAAGCCTAAATAGCCAGTGAGGTTGGAGTTAAATAAATGGTTAAATATAGGGGATTTTCTATTAATATTTATACATATTATATTTTATATGCATTAGAAAAATGCAAAGGTAACAATGTAAAGACAGTGCAATATCTTGCAGCCTCAGTCTTCCATGTCCTAAGGAATACAGCTGTCTGGCCAAAACACTGGATTTCATAAGCCACAGTACACCAAGAAGCACAACAAGACACACAAATGAGTATTTCTATAATCCTGGACATAACAGAAATTAAGTTCTGGACAACTCATCCAGGTTCCAGCATTAAGAATAAAATTAAAATGCATCAATCTTATTAACTATAAATAAAGGACTTGTGAAACCAAAGTATGTTACCAAATAGGAAATATTTTTAAAACATTACTTCAAATGGAAAAATCTTTATTTGACACAGCTGAATATGGAAGAAAAGCATTTAGAACCTTAACTCTTCTCTATTAAAATATACTATCACAGTGAAAAAAAGGCTAGAAAAGCAATTTTGACAGCTACTGCTCTTACATAAAGTTTTTGTCAAACACATCATTGGTTCAGGACCAATGGAAAGAGAGTAAAAGTGCAATCTTCATATCAGTATTATACTCCTGAACTCCTTTTCCAACTCCTTTTATGCAATAAAAGCATAAATCTCTACTACTCATAACTATAATACCCAAAAGTTTAAGTGTTTCTTAAGCTATACAGGGTACGCATACAAATATGCAAACTCGTACACAACACACCCACCTCATCACTGATGACAAGAAGCAACACCTTCATCATACAGGAAACTGAAATTAGAGAGCTTAATTTATCTGCAAAATGGCAGACAGGTTTCAAAGGCGTAAGAGCAACTGGATGCAGAGTGATCTTTCACAGGTCTTTAAACCGGTATTGCTTAAGCATTGAAGGGCTTACCTTCATAATCCTGTTATGCATTTCACTTGTAACTAATACGCTACTTCTACATGAAAACCTGAACTAGGCAGACTAGGTAAATAAATGCACACATACTATGACAGACAACATACATTTAAAGGCAGAAAACAATCACATGATTAAAGCAGAAAAAGTGAAAACTGTCAATTCAAAGTAAGAGATTTGCAGGAGAGGTAATTATGACCAAGAAGTTTTTAGTACAGAATGATCCTACTGCAAAGCAGTGTTTGAAAAACTGAAATTTTAGCCATCTAAAACAATCAAGTATCCAGTGCTTAAATTTTTAACTGTTTTGTGATAAAAATCGGTGTAGATGTATAGATTGAGTTTGCTTCTTAACAATAAATTGCACAGAGCCACATACACAGGTTGGATAAAGAAACAATTTGGAACGAAATTAAACTGGTTACTCTCTTGTGGATCACCTGTAAGTAGTACCTTGTAAACCTGATGAGGTGCAGAAGTACAGGTGGCCAGTTTGTTCTTTAAAAGATTGAAAGTCAGCATCCTAGTGTTTTTCATGGTACCTAAAAATATGTTAATTTTTATGGCTTAAAATAACAGCTCAGTGCTTCAGTTTTAACACCAACAAGAGAAGTTGCGGAGATCACTTCCAGAATTCTATGCTGAAACAGACATGACAAGAACTAAGGCACTCTTGCTTTTCTCCTTCCCTTTTCAGAAAAGCAGGGGTGACAGCTGACCACTACTCTTAGCCATATTTTGAAACATTTCCCTCAGGTAATGGAGGAGTGGATGGATGTACACAGCCCATTCTGCAGTCTCTAAGCACAGCTGTCCCTTCATTTCTCTAGGTTGTCATGAAAGCAACACAGTATCTCACAGCTCAGTTACAACATTATTTTGCAGGCCTCTCAAACATGTCTTGTATCTATGAGAATCCCTACTAGAAGCACAGTATTTCTTCAGCTGTATTAACAATGGCAACAGAGAAGATGCAAGAGTCTTAAAAATCAACCAGAAAAAAACCAATGTTGAAAGTAAGAAGGGATAAAGCATCAGTTTGTTTACTTGGCTCCTATATCACAGGAAAGGGGATCTTCCTACTTTACCCTGTGCTTCATGACGTGAATATCAAATCAAAGCCTCTAGTTTACACTACTTTCATCGGTCCAAGCAGACATCAGAGCCCTATACTTTGCTGGAGAATCAATTTTGAAGAAAAGGCATCTGCACAATGTGTTTAATACCAATTAAAGTAAGTGAAGCTCACTTCTATGGTTATGTGGACGATACAATACTCAGCACATGCCCTACAGCTGTAACCTGAAGACAGCAATAAGAGAGAAAGAAGGCAGCAGTTACCTGAGGCGAATCGAAAGGATACCGACTACTAAACTTAAATAAAAGCTGAAATTTCTCCCCTTCATAGAGTGTTCCTGGAGCACCTTCCATGTCTACAATCCACCTAAGGAACAGGGGAAAAACCTGTTAGCATTGTGGACTGACAAGTTAATACCTCTTACTCCTGCAGCACAGGACTCATCAAATCAAATATCAATCACAGCCAGACCATCTTTTCTAACACTGTAACAATCACAAAGGTGGGCAATACATCAAACCTGTATTTGAAAGAAAAAAGCTTGGTGCTTTGCATATAGGCACTGACACAGTGATACAAATTATAAATATAATTATGACTTGAACTACGTACGGACCTGTCAGTTCCCCAGAAATGGCTGTTAATGTGAGACAACAAAGCTGAAATAAAAAACCTGCTTGAAAACTTAACATGTTTGGAAGGAAACAAACTACTACACATTTTCTTCTGTGTTGTTTTACTTTTCTGTCAAGGAAAACATAAATACTGTTTATTAAAATGAAATCTGTATCCAAGGGGAAAGGGAAAAGCTCATCTTGTGCTTTTATCTGTGAAAAACTCAGAAATTAAATGGTATATGGCAGGTAATGGAACCAAAACTGGAAAAGTTAATAGTGTAAAACTTAAAAGGTCTTAAAATACAAACAAAATCAAAAAAAGGATAATTTGAATCTGTAATGAAGATAACACCTCAACACATCAGTATTCTTTTTCCTCTGCTTCTGCTCCTTCCACCATAATAACATTAAAGTAGCTGACAGGTGGAGTCCTTGAGGAAGAGGTGGTGGTGTTGTATGTGGGGATTTTATTGTTGTTTGGTTTGTGTTGTGGTTTTTTTAATACATCTAAAACCAGATGCTTTGCATATTGTTCAACACATACAGCAACACTCTGCTATCTAACTTCTGTAATTTTAGAGTTTTACTGTTGACCACTTAATACCATCCTTCACAGCATCACTTTCCCATTTTTGATTTTTAACCTTTGATTGAATTTTACAAATCTAAGCAACTCGATAAGGTAAAGAGACTACAAAAATACTCAGATAAGGTTTTCAACAACTCAAAGAAGGCCACTGAGATTTTGCAGAATAGTAGTGCACTCAGGGAAGTCAGTATGTCCAGCTGACAGCTCTGATGATCCTATTCCTAACCACTTCATCCTCCTGTCATATATACTCTCCCTTGGTATTTAAGCCATGCACATTTTTTATTCTTCCCTCTATCACTCTTTGGGGTTTTTTTTTGCTGGTTGTGTTGCTGTTGTTTGGTTTGGGTTTTGGCTTTTTTCAGAAAAACCTGCATATTTAATGACCTGCTAGCTCTCACACACTTCAAGAGGAAAGCACCTTCAACACTAGCACAGTCATAGCTGTACAGTGAAGGGTGATGAAGTACGTTTCATATTTGAACTTTGTGAAGATGTTTTTGATTTAATCTATCTGCACTCCAGACCACTTCTCTCTTCTTATGTCTTCTGCCTTTACATTTACACACACAGTGCATCAATATACTTTAGATTTATTGGTTCCACTTTCAAGTTTTTTAAATAGTTTACTTTATTAAGTAGAAAATAACATTGCCTGGACACTGCTCCTTTTATGGTCAAGGAATCACTAGAACCCATTTCTCCTGTGTGCTTTACAGTTTAGCCTTCTCAAATTTCTAATCCTTGTATATTTAAAATAAAAGATTGCTCAACTTTTTAAATTACCCAGTTACATCATGGGACACAACTATTTTATTCAACATCTTTAAAATCCAAGCAAGTATTGCTACACAAATTTTTAACACAACCAGTTCAAACTGTTAACTTGATTAATGATCTCAAAACATGCTACCTGACACCAAAAACCCTCAAAGAGAAAAAAATAATCATTTTACTTGTGACAGGAAGCTTCTAAAACAATGACAATTTCAAAATCTAGCATGACAGTAAATAGGAAGTTTTTATGTGCAAGGTATTGAAAGGTATAGAAGCTGTACAGGGCAGAAGTTGTAATGGGGTAGTACTCTGGGAACAGAGATACCCTTTTCCATCTGCTGTAAACTTTGATTTAAAAGTTTTTTGTTGAAATAAGTGAATACTACTTGCAATATTAGATTGATTCGTTTTTGCAGAAAACTGGAAATTGCTATTTCAATTTGTTTTAGTCATATTCATCTGCATGGAGGATCACAAAGGCCAGCCTCATTTAAAGAGCAGTAAGCATTTAACTCAGTATATATGAGGCTCAGAAAAGCCTCATGTAACATGGTTTAAGTGACACCACCCAAAATGCAGATGTGAAAACATCAGAATTCAGCTCCATGTTTAAGCTGCTCCATCAACCAATAACAGAGTCCAGAACAGACAGCCTGAGATCATACTCTCATTGATGTTTATATGTACTAAATTTTTAACATTTCTCTAAAATTAAATTAAGAAAATTATGAGAAATAAATGTCAACACAGTCTGAATCTTTTGAATTTCAGTCAATTAAAAATAGATTAATATCAAGAACAACCCCTGTCCATTTCAACATATAGAATATTCTACCGTGTTTCTCTTCCTGTTTCATGAATCACCGAAAAAACCAAGGCAGGGAAAAAAGTTCAAACAAGTGTACCTAGACAACTTTGCTTTTTAAGAAGGTTTCTCCACATGCTTTAGAGAAAGAAGGTAATGGAAATTAACAGCTATGACATATATTCTATTCAAATATCACAGAACTCCACAACAGCTACTCCATTATTTCACTAAATCTAGGAGGGTTTCGGAGGTTAGTAGAAAGTTAATATGAAGGATTGTTAAATTATTTTATTCTAAAATATGCAGAAGCTTTTACCAATTGACAGTTTGCTAGACAGTAAAATGCCTAATAAAAATTTAATAAATTCACTATCCTGTTCCCAAAAGTGTCCAACACATTACTGCAATATGCTTATTAAGCAGAACAATGTTTCATTGCCTAGACTAAAATCCGAAATTCACATCGTTACTTGGAGTATGTGGTGGAAGTGTGAAGGGAACTTCTCATTACTTAGTCTTTTCAGCATGACAGCAGAAATAAAACAGTATATATACTTACTGTGTAATTGAATTCTGTACACTCTTTTCATCTAGAGTCATTCCCGGAGGTGGATCATTTTGAAATGCCAATAGTTCTTTTTGTAATCGTTTCTATAAAGAAATTGTATGGAATATTTGAAATACTAAATAAAGTTCAACAATAAACATGCACACTTAAGTACATCTCATCAATATTGAAAGGTAAAAGGAGTTTTATCCGACAATTTAAAAACAAAGTGAAATTGAAAGGTGACAGAAAAGGATGACTCCTCTCCTAGAAATTTAACTGAAAAGACACAGGCAAAATAAGTTACAGGCTTTAAACTTACTTTTTGGGTAAAATGCAATGGCACTTACATTTGCAACACTGCAAAGGGAAGAGCTGCTGCGTTACAAGCTACATGGAGGTATAAATGATTTTGTCACATTACAAAGACATCTGTGTGAGCTCTACTCTTAGGAGCAAACATTTCATATTTACACAACAGCATCAGATTTACAATTAAATCTACAAGACTTTAACACAACTTCCTTCTCTAAGTAATCTAAGACACTTCCACTTGGCATCTGCGCCAAGCCTTTGCCTTGTTCTAAGTGATCCCAGAGGTCAGAACAGAAAACTAAAACTATTTGGATTGCACAACACAAACCAAAAACTTTATACTAACTGCATCTTAGAAGCTACAGAGTCATAGCACTTATTAAAGTGTTACCCCAGCAGCTCAGGTAATTCTTGCCTATTTCAACAGAGATAAATTGGTAACTGCAAGCAGCTGTTTCTATAACACCTACCAGAACTGCTTCTTACAATCTTCTTGAGCAAGGGAAATGCAAACTCTGTGAAGTGCTGCCATTGGCACTGCTCTCAGAGTCTATTTTCTTCATATAAACAGTTACACAACATGTTTTGTCATTTCCAAGCCATCTAGATGACAAAAAGTTCAAGGCTTTCTCATTTCTACTGTCCTTTTTCCTGCCAACAATTTTAAGGTTTACCAGCTACAAGCTCACTTCAACCACACTACTGGTCAAAATGACCTTGTACTCCAAAGGAATAAAAATATATGGTTTGGGGATTTAGTATCTCATTTCCATTCAGTATCCAATTTTTTAAAATACAGTTTTACCACACACTTGTAGCTGTTTTCCAATGCCTAGTAGAACTTAAAAATCCCCAGGGGGAAAATAAAGTGTTCATTTGTCAACACAGAAATAATTCAGTATCTCATCAAGTATCTTTGAAATCAAACTACAATAAATTCAACCACATAACTCATAAAGAAAGGGCCCTTATACAGTCACAATCAACCTTCTGAAAATATTGAAATAACTTTCTGTGTCTATCAAGCAGCCCTGAAAACTTCCTTGGGCTTCTATACTCAAAGTTCTTACCTTGCACCGAGATATAACATAAACAAACTGAAAACCCAATGATAACATTTTCATAAGCTATATACATCGCTGACACACTGAGAAACAGGTTAGAATCCTAGTGTTCACCTTTTCTTTCTGCCCAGATTAAGAAAACACTGATAGTGTTTCCAACACCACTATTATGAATTAAAATGCAAAGGAGCAAAGTTACAAAACCATTTCCATTTTATAAATCCTTAATTTGAATAGCAGTGGTGTTTTGAAGTTAATTCTCTTTCTGGCACTCTCCCAGACCAACACTGAATAAACCTCAATGGCAGTCAACTTGCGTATGCTTTGTCATGTAAAGAAATATTTTAAAAGTTCAGAAATGAGAACCTTATATGACAATGGAAATTCAAACCCCATAAAAAAGAGATTTGGAAACATTGGTCAAAAAATAACAAAGAACATATGTATATAAGAACAGCAAATAATTCAGCATATCCATTTACATGTAGACCAAGCATACAACTTTGTCTCTATAAAAAGGAGCCTAAAACCCACTTTAGCATTTAATTAAAATCGGCAACATTAAACTACCAGTGTCTGTAATTCGAAGAGAGAAAATTCTGTCTGTTTTGTATCCTAAAAAAATTTTCAAATTACTAATACTTAGAATATTATCTAATTTCAAGTTTGCACATTTTTCCAGGAACCATCTTTTCAGTTTAACACAGACTCAGTCATTTTTTTATCCATCTCACTAATGGAAAAATATCCTCTGTTTCACAAGTTTTTGGTTCTCACACACTATGTTTATGGTTCTTTCTAAAAAAGAAAAGCCAGTACCAAAAGGAAAAAAGAATTAAAATGTATACTTGAACAACAGAGTACCACTGAAGTGCTCTGTTCCTCCAATCCTAAAACATTTGCTGACACTGGCATGAGGGTCTGCCCATTCAGCATAAATAATGCATACAGACAACACACTGCTTCTCATCATTTGCAATTCAAAACAAAATTCAAAAAACATATCCCAGAGAAATAGAAGGAGAAACTATTTACACTTTGGGTCAAAAGTGTCACATCAAACAAATAATATTTTTAAAGACAAAAAAGAAGTTGTTATTTCCCTGTTAGCCAATTCACACGTACCAACGTAAGCCAGGAAAGGAAAGTCAAAGACAGTATAACCCCTCCCACCCATAAAAAATCCTGGACAACTGAAAAAAACTGATGAGGAGAAACTACCATACTCAATAGCTTTTTTTTTTTTTTTGCCTCAGTCTCCAATGGCAACCTCTCTTCTCACACCACTCAAGTGGATGGACATCAAGAGGAAATAAAGTCCCTCCCACTGCAAATAAAGATCAGGCTCATGACCACTTGAGGAACCCGATATTATCAAGTCTCTGAGACCCAGTGAGCTGCATTCCAGAGTCTTGAGGGGAATTGGTGGATTAAACTACAAAGCCACTCTTCATATTTGAAAAGTCACGGCAGTCAGGTGAAGTCCCAGCTGACTGGAAAAAGGGTAAAAAGGAGGATGCTGAGACCTGTCAGCCTCACCTCTGTGCCTGGGAAGTTCATGGGACACATCCTCCAAGAAGCTGTACCAAGACACAGGCAGGACAGGGGAGTGATTCAGGGCAGCCATCACAGCTTCATCAAGGCCAAGTCCTGCCTGACCAACCCAGTGACCTTCTACAGTGGAGTGGACAAGGGAAGGGCTACAGATGTCATTTATCTGGACTTCTGGTAAGTCTTTGGCATGGTCCCCCATAAAATCCTTCTCTCTAAATTGGAGAGAGACAGATTTGATGGGTGGACTGTTCAGTGGATAAGGAATTGGTTGGACAGTCACATCCAGGGGGCTTGGAATGAGATGATCTTTACAGTCCATTCAAATCCAAACCATTCTATAATCAGTTCCATCTGACCTCTATTTGCAGCTCTCAGTGGAAATATCAATAAAAAAAAATCTATGTCATTCCCTTATAAAGCTAAAAAGAGCATGTTCAGTAGAAAATTAATGTGTTATCTATTAAGTTACAGAAACTCAATCCAGAAAAGCAAGATCGTAACATTGTCAATGTTATAATGAAAACAATTTATAGCAAATAAATTTATTACACTGAAATAAGCAAATCCACAAAAAACCCTGACTATGATTATCTACTAAGCATAGGAAACTCCAGTACAATATCTGATTAATGGTAAGTTCCTAGACACAGCTCCATACAGGATGGGATGTAGATGAGAAGAAACATACACCTGTTCTGGATTTGTTCTTGATTCAGAGCAATGTCCCAAACAAAACCAAGTTTCAGCAAAAGGCATTATTTCCTTCTGCCTTACAGTAACCACTCTAACCCCATGTCTGCCTAAAGAACCTGTATTCCATTATCTCCATTATACTACACCTTGACATATTTTATGTATCTCAGCACTGCTCCCTCCCAAATAAAGAGGCTCTCACCCTAGAATTGCAGACAATCAGGACAGAAGAGCAACAACTGCAATTAGAAATGGCAGAGAACTTCATTTTTCTTAGCTCCAGCTATACTATCTAGATAACTTGCCTTGATATTAAAGAACAAAAGAAGTATCTTGTAATAAATTCCTCGATTTCTCCAGTCCTCAATGACAGGAATTCTGAAACTGTTACACAGTTCAAGTGGAAAAAATGCCTTTAAAGATTTTCTAAGTATTAGTCTTGCCACTACAGATAAAAGTAAGGCAGTCTATACACGAAGATAGTTACTTCTATTGGGCCAACTGACATACATTTAAGATGTGATTTAAGCCCATTATTTGTTGGTTATTTTTTTCCCCAGCTGGAATAATAAAATATACTCTATATTTCAAAACACTCTACTATTCCATTAACCACACCATCAAGTTAATCATTGCTAATCTGATGAACATAGCTGGGTATCTTTAACAGGCTTTCAACACATATTTTCAAAATTTGGGGTTTTTTCTATCAAACATCAACTCAATTATTTCTGTACAGAATAACAAAGAGCTGCCTACAGACCTTTTCCAGAACATGAGAGTACTCTATAGCTATTGGAACAAAACTGTAGTGGTCACAAATGACCTACTAACCAGAATTCATTCAAACAGTGAAAAAAACATTTTAAGAGAGAGACTAAGTAATATTTAGAAAATAATCTTTAAATCAACTTCTCTGGTCAATGCATTCCAGTGTTCCACTACCCATGGTATAAAATGTTTCTTTTGTATCTTATTGAAATACCTCACGTTCCAATTTGTATCTATTGCCCTCTGTCTTCCCATTCTGGCTCTGTTTTCTCTTGATATCCTCCTATTATGTTGCGGTAGGCGTCAGCAAGATCTCTCATTTGCCTTGTCTTCTTATAGATGCAGAAACGCAGTCTCCTTGGAGGTCACACAGTTCAGCCCTGGCCATCCCGCCTGTCATCTGCTGGACGCACCTCAGTACCCCAAAGTCTGTCCTGTCCTGCAGCTCCCTAAACACACCACTCCAGATGTGGTCTCGAGTACCAGAGAGAGGGAAGAATCACCTTCCTCGAGTTGCTGGCTCCATGATGCCAGGGGGGAGGTGTTCTTCCCCTGACATCTGGCTCGGCTGTGTTCCTTGTTTCAGTGTCCCATGTCCCGAAAAGATGAGATGAGGCTTCTTTCTGCTGTTTCAGAGCCTGTTTATTTCTGGTTCTTATCAAAGTTTCAGAGGCACAGACTGTGCTGTGACCTCCAGGAACACGAGGACAGAATGGCAATGGCTACCCAAAGCAGGTAGCTTTTATATCTATTATCAACCAGTTAGAAAACTTTACATATCTTATTTTGTTCCCAAAACCAGTGAATATCAACTTTATTGACATGTCTCCTCTACACTAAATTCTGTCTACCAATTAACAAGTCACAGGAACTCATGTCAGAGAGAAAAAGGAAGAGAAGGAGAAGAGAGAAGAAAGACAAGGGACCGACACCCTAAAATCTCCATCTTGGTCCCATATAACATATATAGCAAAACCTAAAAACTACAACTACACATTCTGTGGTACACTAAACAACCATCTCCTCATTTCTTTGGTGTTCTCAGCTCATCCGGAAGTTGGGGCAAATGCTCCCACAAGCTTGGTTCGCAGGCCAAGCCTTTTTTGAGGAGCTCTGAGGGTAAAGCAAACAGCCAGAGGAGCAGAAAAAGTTCCCAAGCTTTTCCTAGACTCCAACAATTCCCCCTTCCCTTTGAACTGAAAGCACCCCATCAACAACTTTGTCCACAGTCTTTCTACAACTATAAATTGTGCAAAGTAATAATACTAAAGAAGTCTCCTTGGAGGTCACACAGTTCAGCCCTGGCCATCCCGCCTGTCATCTGCTGGATGCACCTCAGTACCCCAAAGTCTGTCCTGTCCTGCAGCTCCCTAAACACACCACTCCAGATGTGGTCTCGAGTACCAGAGAGAGGGAAGAATCACTTTCCTCGAGCTGCTGGCTCCATGCTTGCACAGACAGTCCACTATGCAGCTAGGGAGATTGGAAAACTTGAAGATATTTTCCACAGATATTATGAAGGACTATTTTTTTCTTCCTCTCTTTCATATAATAATTTGTCTCCTGTTGTGTCTCATTAATACAGAAACTGAACTATCAAGAGACTGATCTAGTTTTAAAAAAAAAAAGCTCTTAAATTAAACCCTTAAAGACTAGATTAATACAGTTTAATTAGGAAACTGAGTTCCTTGTTACCACAGTAATAGAGAAAACACCTAAAGTTTAAATTCAAAAACTTGAAATTAATTTCTCTTCAATGTTGAATAGTATTTGCTGACCAAAAAGGTTACAAAGGACATTAATTTTGTTACAGCAACACAGTCTAAACACACACTCTTAGCTTCAAGATTCAAATGTACTTTAAAAAAACATGACTCTGGTATATCAAGTCCATACACAATAGCTACAAAAGGCACACTGCAACTGCAAGTTCCTCAAATGGAGCATTTGAAAAGGAACAGTTTCAGCAGCGGAAAAGCCTTTTTTATATTTGACAGTCATGAGTACAGAATTACTCTTTTTGTTTTCACAAACATTCTAGAAAATTAGCAACAACATACACAGCAGGACAAAATATAACAGATTAACACTTTCCAGACAATTTTAACTCTCATTTGTAGAATCTTACAAATTTAGGATTTAAAAATACCTCTCCATCTTCCTAACACAAGGAAATTATGTTAAAAGCCTTTAACAGTTTTTCACATCACTTCATCTCTTGCTTTTATAACTGTAAGAATTTTCTTTACAGTAAGAGATCTAGATGAATTGAATAAATTATTGCCAAATTACTTCTCTTAGGCTTCAAGGACACAAAAAAGTTCTTTTATTTGTTTCAACTCACATCCCACCTTCCCCAATCTCAACTAAACACTTTCAAGCCAATGCAGACTGCCCTCAAAACACCCTTTGGCAGGTTCACTCTGTTTGACAGAACCAAACATCCCTCTTAATCAGACACTCAGTCTAAACAAGCAACTACAACTTTGATAACTTGTTAAGTGGTCTTTACGGTTCCAGAAAAAATAGACTCCACATCATTGATACCACATTTTTCTTGTGTGCTTATTCAAATGTCACACTAACACATGTGGAAAATTTTTGCACAGTCAAAATACACCTACTGCTCCTCTTTCACAACAGCCATAGCCCAATAAGAGCAGAAAATCATGTTAATTCAATGTGATTTTTTCCTAAAGCCACCTGCCTAATTGTCTTTGCTAACTGTCTATTGTGTGCTATAGGTATCAGAAACTATTTGGTCCAGTGATTTCCAGAAGTCAAACTTTCACATGATAGTAGAAAAACAAAAATAATATTTATCATCTGGAAATTCACTCAAAAAAATTTTCAAAAATCTCAGATTCAGTTGCTTAAACACTTTAAAAAACAAACCAACCCACACAGCTCAATTCTAGTGACTGATGTAATATCCAGCACCTACAAGATATTGAATCTGCCCTTTTTGTTTGGCATGATTTGTCATCAATTCAAGTATTTGTGTCATCTATTCTTTCCTTTGCTTTCCTTTCCTATTTACAGGCTCACCCCTTTCCTCATCTTTCTAATGATTTATAAAAACATCTTTTAATGTTTTTCAAATATATGTATTTAAAACAATGGATTGTGAGTAGATTTCACTTGTTTATGCTAGTCCCTTCAACAGTAATTACTTAGTTTCACTTTTCTGTTCTGTACAGTCTCCTCAACCTTTATGTCACCAAACAGGTTCTCATGTTGCCATACTGACTTTTACTATTATTCCTATTTTTTTCCATATTGTGCTATTCATAAGGGGTTTTTTTTCTAAAAACCAGCAGCCCTTCAACACTACAGCTATATTAAGACATGCCTAATTTAAATCTATACTACAACTGCTTTTGGCATTTTCCTTACCATGAATCAGGAATACCATTTTTTAATCACACAGTCAAGTTCCTTTCATCCTCTCAACCAGCTCCTTCAAGTCAAAATACAAGCTAGTGCAGCTATTCATGCCTAGAATAAGCCCCAGAGATGTCTTCCATACATTGACATGCCCTTGGGATCTGTGCTTGCTTTACTGTCCTTCTCACACCACAAGACTCTTTCCAATGCTTCTGCTAATCCATCGTAAGATTTCATATAGAAGCACCTTTCTTGCTTGTCCACTTTCTGTTGAAAGGGACTGAAAGAAAACAGGCTGCAGACTTATATGGGAATATATGAAGGAGGCACAGGTAATCTAACTTTGATCTTTTCCTTATTTTTGAGAGAGAATCTTATGCTTAAAAATGTTTTAATACAACTTTAAAGTAAACCAGAACTAAAATGTATCAAATTGATAAAAACTTCACTATCTAATGGGAAATAGAAGAGCAGAGTAAGAGTATCATAAATCTAAGACTGGTTAACAGCACAGTCCTTCAACTAAAGGAATAATTACCAGCAAAAGGCAAAGTGGAGTGATGTAACCAGTAGTTTACAGAAGTATTTTCAAAAAGGTAGAAGTCTTCGAAACCAAGATTACTTATTCACCTATCTCAGCAGGAAAGGATGAACCAGAGAAGAAATCTAAGAACACAGCTTAACACTGATCCAAGCATCACTTCCAAAAGAAGTTTATTGAAGTACTTGAGACATGACTGACATAGCAATGGTTTGTATCCTACTGATAATTCTGTCAAACAGGATTTGTACAACTCCTTCAATTATACCTCCACAGATTTTCTAAGGTATCAAACTCATAAGACTTCTTAAAGCATATGGGAAAAAGAACACAAACTTAACTGGTGCCAGTGAAGTAAAATTCCTGACAGCTTCCCAGACAGCTCACAATCACCTCTATCATTTCTATCCCGACAGACAGCACTCACTGTCTTTCATGGTTCCAGTTAAATATACGTCTGAAGCCAATGGCTTCTAGCAAAAATAGACACTCTTCTCCAAACTGGCACACATCTTACTTTATCACCTCTGGAACTGGGGAGGTAACATCTCAAATGCCATAGCTGAATTCTCACTTGTGTTGATTCCTGGTGAATCACATAAAGAGGGAGGCAAGGCAAAGGCATGTAAAAAGATGCAATATGTGAAAAAGGAGGGCAGCAATACAGGACAGGAATTTAGAGGTTTTCAATTAGAGTATTTCAGAATCAACCTGAGAAACAAGTAGTTTGGTCACTGTGTACCACTGAGCTGGATCTTATAGCACATAAATGCTTATTAACAGATACAAAATTATTTCACTGGTCATGTCTTTGTCAGTTACCTCAAGTGTCATTAACCTATATTCCTAAAGCATATATGGCATCATCACCATATATGGCAATAAGATTGCTGTAAGATTGCCAGGGATCTTTTTTCTGATTCTACCACAAACAAAGGACACCCATGGACAGACAGGACAACAGACTTTAACCACAATCCCTCACAATGAAGTAATGAAAAGTTATTCTCTTTACTCACCAGGAAAACTTACCTAGCTCTTGTTGGCAAGTGAAAATTACCTTTATCAATGCCTTTAAAAAGGAGTATCACAATATCAGGAGTCTATTTTCAGTTCTAAGCCCATTGTCAGAACTCTTGAAACAGCTTTGCCCCTCCCTTGGAAAAGTGGAGCACAGAGAGTTAAAGTTTAACAGAGCTATGGGCAAACAAAAACATGTGTACAGTGAAGTTAGGGGAGTCACTACCATGTACTACTTATGTACATAGAGCTGAGAGCACCTAGGCCAACCAGTGAGAGTTGCTTCAGGTAACATTTTATTCTTCATAACTGGAGTGGGCAAAGCGTACACACAATGGGGTGTTGGCTCTGTTGATTAGCAGTAAAATATTAACACCTTAATCCAATCAAGTTTGAAAGTGTGCCCATACTCCTGGCTTATCATTTCCTATGAGTTGAAATTACAAACTCTGAAAAGGTAAATGATACAAAGAAAATTGTAATTCTTGAATATTTCACTTTTTGGTGTTTCTAGAAATGCAGCATGGAATGTGCAGTGTCTTAAATCAGCAATATCTTAAAAGAGTAAACTAAATTATGAACTATCTTAGTCAAATACCTTACCTACGAACAACCTATTTTGCTGATTTACCTTTTTATAGAGAAATAAAGTAAGAAGGAGAAAAGATGAGTTGATTAAACCCAAAGAAGATTCATCAAAATACATGATAAATTAAGAGAAGTGATAAGAATTTGGTAGAAACCAGCTAGGGGAAAAGCAAAAATATCAGTAGAGCAGAAAGCTACAAGCAGAGCAACAAGTGGAAAATAGGCTTCCTTTCACTTCTGCTGGAGGAAATGTTTCATTGCCACACCTTATTTCACCATTAAAACAAGATATGATGGGTAATTTAACTGAAATGTGTTGGCCTTTTCCCCTGGACTGGTAGAACTCAACTAGCCACCTTCAATAAGGCAGTATCATGATGATATAAAGAAACAAAGATGGAACACAACTTCACAGACTAGGAAGCATGCAGGACCAAAATATCTGCACTTGAATTGTATTACAAACCTATGTATTCAAATTCCCTTCTATTTCTATGCATTCAAATTCCCTCCTCTTTGTTGCAATAAACTACAAATGTAGGAAAAGAATAGTTTTCCAAGGCCGAGCCTCCCTGGACACTGTAAACTCAAATCTTAATCTGGCTCAGAGATCAAAGAGGAAGAAAATTAACTCGTAACTAGTTAGACATTAAACATTAATCCCACAGGCGTTCCACTCTTCTATTTTATATTGGTATAGCAGCTGTACCCTAAGGAGAACTAACAATATTTCTTCCACATCCAAAAATTTAAATGTACCCAAACTCTGCTAGCATCAAAACACTGTCAGTAATACGATAAAGTTCTGGCAAAGAATTTACATTTTGCTTATGAGCTACAGCCTGTCACCTCCTCCCCCACTCAAGTTATAAAATGTTTCACAAAAAACATTTTGGAGAAGCTTTTACATGCAGAAGACAGTCACTGTACAGAAACAAACAGCTATCTTGTCCCAGAACAGGAGGAGCTGATAACAGGCTGTAACGACAGTGTTGTACAACACCACCATGTTGATCCACAAGCAAAGCTGTTGCTTGACTGCTAGTACAAGCTGCTAGCCCAAGAGGGTAAGACCACTAACTCTATTTTCAGTATTTCAGTTTCTTCCATTCACAGGTTTCTTACTGAAAAGTGCCTCAAATCCAGAATATGAAGTTCTAAACCCTGGGTAGATAGTTATGCTTTTCAAACTAAACTACTCTACAGGAAAAAAAAAAAACCCACACATTTTAAAGAGTTTAAGTATTCCCGGAACTCATTGCGCATTACTTCTAATTAGAAACCTAACTGAAAATACCAAAAAGCTCTCAAACAGAAGAGAAGCAACACAAAGATTAAGAATGGCGACATTTAAGAAAAAGTTACCTGCTACATCTCATTTCCCTACTTAAGAAATCTAGAGAATGACAGTTCCTACAAAAAAAAAAACCCTTTATTTCTCAGACATTCAACAAAGTCCCTGAAGATTATATTGTTACAGACTCTCAAACACACAAACCATCCAGACACTTGATTATCACAATCCTGCATGAATTTTTCCTATCAAAGTTGTTCCAGTAAGCTTTAATCAAGGCCCAGAGGAGGAAAGACAGATAATTGTCTGGATGTGGTCAATTAGCGCTTCAGCAAGATGCGTAACAAAACAGCTCCACAAAATACTCTGTCCATTAAAAAGTAATACTGGGATTTCAGCTCAAAGAATTGTTTTTCAGTTTTATCTATTTTTGGCTGAATAGCAGGTTTTCAATCTATACTGAGAATGCAGAAGCAGATTAGTTTCCTCCTCATTTCTAGTAAAACATGCTAACATCTGGCAACCCAGTTCTAATGTTATTTCCTCAGACCAATCCAGACTTCAAAGATCTGAACGTCAGGCATTTTGCACATCTCTCTTCTTTTAAAGGAACCAAATGGCAATGAATCTTTTATCGAGCTACTTACAGGAAGTTTCCACCACTCATCTTTTGTTCTTCGGAGCATTTAAAAATTTCAAAAATCCAGCTATAGATTGAGGGTGGTGGGAGGAAGGATTGTTGATTTCTCAGTTTGATAACAGAATATTATCTTCATATGCTCCAAGATGTTATAAAATATTTGACCGAAAGATCAAAGCTACAGTCCTCTTTAAAAGGGAATAATACACTTGGACCTAAACTCACTAAGAGACAAGATCAACCTGAAATCATAACTACAGTATAATTAAAGATAAATCGCAATAACTATACACACACAAAGGAACCGTTCTGTACTTCACAGGCTGAAAAGCTTTTTGATAGATAATCGAATTTTTAACAATGAAGCTGTCATTTGAAAGCAAATTAAGTGGAATCCACTAATACAGAATAAGATGAAACTGAGAGCGAATCATCTGCTTTGTAAATGGAGCCTTTAAATGTACAGACACTCAGCACAAGCCTCACACAGTAATAAAAGTCAACCACAGATAATTTTATCTTTTAAAGAAAAGAGTCTGGCACTACTCTAACTGCTTCAGTTAAAGAAATGAATTTAAGACAATAGTAGAGGCTGGCACAATGAGGGCAACCATATGTTTACCAGGGAATTTCTCATTCTCATAAAAACATTCCAAAGGTTGGTAAGCAAGATAAAAGTTTTGTATTGTGACAGAAAGTGTTTTGGAGAGAAAAGAGGTAAAATATTTGAAGTCACGAACAGTAACAAGATTTAAATACTCATACAGTCCATATCCCTACATATGACAGGGGGAGAGCTTCTAACTTCAGAAGGGGCAAGGAAACTGAATGTATTTAACTTTCTTATTACTGTCCACCAATTCCTAATGAAGAATAAATAAATAAATCAATGTGAACAAATAGCATCAAATTCTATGAAGCATTTTATTCTAGCAGACTTTCAGGGACAATATTTGTTATGCTCTAGTAAACTATTATCATTATTTATTGACATATATACAGATTTTCTTCTTGAGGCTGATTAAGCTGTACTTTTAATTAAGTTGAATTAAAAAAGATGACAAACAACTTTGTATTTGTAATCACCCAAGGAGAAACAATTATTTTTTAGTACTGGGTATGAAAGGATGAATAGCTAGTACCCTCAATGAGATCTTTAATTAGAAAAAATGAGGTGTCTCACAATTCCTGACTCACCATCACTAACTTCTGTCCCTTCTTTACTAATACATTAATATTGCTCTTAGAAACGCAAATTTTAAGGTTCCCTCCCTTCTTTCCCTGTCATACCTGATTGATACCTGTTTTTCATGCCAGTAATTAAGGTCACCTGAGGAAAAACAAGCAAGCAAAAAAAACAAACTGCAAAGCCTTGCACAGATTTCAGAATACATTTCTGAACAAAGCAAACTAAAAAAGCCCAAACAACTGCAAAGGCTCGAACAGATTCCAGAATACCTTTTGAAAGCCCTCTACTATCAAAAGCAGGCAGAAGACATGTTACCTGACCTTCATCAACCATAAAAGGTTGCTTACTGTCTCTTTCTATTTAAAACATTTAACCTACTTATTTTCATTTGCTTTTAATAAATGAAGTTGTAATAGGTTCCAGTAAACAGATAATACCATCTCTTCCTCCCTTCAAAGACAGAAACTATACATCCATCTGACAGTTCTGTCACAGCCTTTCACTACTTCAAAGCCATGCAAGATGCACAATATTTTTGGCTCCAAGTACTGAGCAAAAGGCCTTCGTCATCCTCTTCCCCTCTGCCCTAGTGGATATTTTAGCCTGTAATCTGCTTGAAAGCTCATCTCTCAGCTGTAAACCAAGGCTGTGCAAGAGACACGATCTAATGATCTGAAGGCATTTATATTTGTTGCACACAGCCATAACTACGTGTAAGTTCAATGGGAATTGTGCCTTCTCTCTTTCACATTAATAGGGGTAATTTAATCTGAACCTCTGAGTGTAGTTGCCAGTATGATCTACACCTGTATAATATATAGTGAGGATCCTTTAGTCTAAAAGTCTTAGCTCAGTAGAATTGGAGCAAACAATTAAAGAAAGTACTTGATCACCAAGTTTCGCACATTGTTTGAGCTAAGCTGCTTTAGCTTATTAATTACAAACTCACGGAGCCTTCCAGGGGAGCAGCTTAACAAGACAACATTCCCTGGCTCTTGCAAATGTATTGTGTTCTATTTTTCTCCTCTGAGAGCTTGAACAGCTAGGTCTAAATATAAGATACTATAAAACTATGAGCAAAAAATAATTGCAATCAACCAACTCTTTTTTACAACAAATACCTGTCTATTTTATTTGCCTGGTTTAAGTAAGCTTTTCTACTGCTGCTTTCTTTCTCAGAAGTGAATTCTTCCACCCTAGCTCAGAAATTCTGCAGCTGTTGCACAGCAAAATATTTCCCAAAATTTTATTTACACAGGCAGATAGAAAATGAAGGAAATTAAGACTCCTTAGTGCCTGAAGCCATCACTTTTATTTATCTTGACTGAATAAAGACTATAAATTTTAAACTTCAGTTGATATTCAAGGAAAAACTTTACTAAAAAATCCCCAAGATTAAATTAACACATTTGATAAAATTACTAAAAAATTTTTATTTATCTTATTTTACTGTAGCGTGGTTGCATGCCAAAGCTAATATAGCACACATCAGTACAGACTGATTATCAAAGGTTAAATAAAGGACTAACAATCTCTCAGTGGACAGAAGAAATTAGTTTTACTCTCTACTCATCCTGGTTTCAATTATGGTACTCGCATTTCTCAGTTTAAATAACTACTGAAATTTTTATCTTCTATAGTATTTCACCAATGGAACTACTAAATACTTCATGTTGTTATTTCTAACCAATAATTTCATATGTTTATATCCCAGAATTGGCTATATGTCTACAGTACCCACTCATTTTCTTTTTTTCCTTTTTGAAACAACACAAATAGCATCCCATACTGTGACATTTAACAGAACAGAACCAATGTGCATTACCATCCAAGTTCCAATTGACTGAAAGCTTTCCTCATTTAAGGTTGGGGTTTTGGCTTTTTTTGGAACACACAACAAAAATAGTTTAATACTTTTTCCTGGACAAAGCTTTTAAATAAGAAAAAATTATTGCCAAATCATTAAGTAAAAAAACTGCCAGTGTTGAGCAAAGATTGAGCAATAAGTAATTGTTCTCAGAACAGCTGCAAACAGAACTTCTACTAACACTAGAAGCACAGGTAAAGAACAGAAGAAGTGTAACCAAGAGAGTATGGATTTTTTTCTGGAGGTTTCAGTGGCCTGTAAATATTCTCTTCATCCCCTACCCCACTGGCTGAAAATATTGGAGTGAAACTTGTGGGAAGTTTTCGTATTGCTACTAACTTGCATTCTGTGATACAAGCTCCTTGGGATCTCAAACTGGACATGAATTCTGCATTGTCATCTCACAGTTATTTTATTAAATGGCTGCTTAGACACACATTTTGAAAAAAAAATTCTATTGCTGGAATAAGATTTTTCGAGTAGCACTTTATTTTGGTGTGTGCATGTAATTTGATTGTTGCCCACCACAGCAGTTTTCAAGGGGTAACACAAAAGCACAATGAAAGCTAACATTCTACACTCTTTACTGAAGTTGTGTCATTAATTAGCTCTGTATTTAATCAGATTTAAATACCTACACGTACAAGTCTTATGTGCCTAACTTCACAGAACATATGAGAAGTTATCCCGATAATAAAAAAACCTAAAACCATTCCTCTAAATGTTTTCACAATTTCACAAATAAATCCAGGGTTTGTAGTAACCTGGTATTTAAGCTAAAAGGAGGTGAAGGGTAAATCATAGTAATTAAGATGTCAGTAATATCAATAAAGTCAATCTTTCAAGTTTATGATGCAAATAGTTCATATCTGCACATTGAGGGAAAAGCTTTAATTATTTAACACTTCGAACAGCAATGACATATTTTCTGTATATTTTCAACTGAACTTACTTGGCTATATTTTTTACCTGCTCTTCTATTCATAATGCAAGTCTTGTGTTTCCAGATGTTCTGACAACAACTGTTTACTATTTCTTTAGCATTTGCCTTTAAAGACTTCAGAATATTTCCAGGTTTTTTTTCCAGGAGATAGTTGCACAAGCTTGGGTTTTTTCTGGGAAAATTCTTGAAAATAAGTGCTCTTTCTTTAAAAGACTTGTCAGGGGGGTTGCTAACTTTTTTAAAGGAAAAATATCATTTGCCTGACGTTATACAAACTGGGTTTAAACCAGTCCAGCAGTGGCAAATTAGCAACAACACTGTGGTTAGAAAACAAAACACAATATCTCATCAACATTGGCTTCTATTATTGTAGAAAAAAAGGGTTACAGAAAATTACCATTAAAGACTGTCCACACAGACAAAAATCACAGTAAGTTTAATGATACACACAAAGACTCAAAGTCACAAGTTTTACAAGTTACTGTGCATCCACTGAACTGCAGTAACTATTCAGGCCGATGCTCAGAGCCATTGGCAAAAAGAGGCAATTTGTTACAAGTTCCAAAACTTCCCGAGTAGACTAAGAACACGTTAATCAGAGAACTCTCATAACTTAATCAGAGACTTTTCAGGACATCTGCAAAATAAAATGTAATTAACCTAGGGCATCATATACTGCTGTAAAAAATTACAGCAGTTTAAGGAGTAACTAGAACTCACTTTGTTCACCAGTGTATCTTTTTTTATCAATAATATAAATAATATTGTCATAATAGTAGAGTGTCAGACCACTGGTATAGTCAGAGATGGCAATGAGTTGCACAAATGTTTCAGGTAAACACTGGGTATTTAAAAACACTATATTTAGTCAGAAAAAGGACTTTTTTGTGTCAGGAAACTTAGATATTAGAAGACAGGACTAATTATAATAAATTAAATTATTCTGAACCAAAAAAACACTTAAAATTTTATATACCAGTTTCCTTTGTAAAACATTTTTTCACACTGAATACATAAATGTTAATTGATAGAGGAATTCAGAGCCTTGAAATCTTGCTCATCTGGGAGCACATCTACAATAAACTTAATAATTTTACTGTTCACTTACTAAATTTTCATTTAATTTTACTGTTCATTTACTAAATTTTCACCCTGTTTACAACTCCTTTCCAATATGCTAAACTACATTATTAAATTAGTAGTTTACCAAATATAGGAAAGAGCAATTAGAGCATTATGCAATTAGTAACATGTAGACAAAAAACCTTCATAAATGTCCTTGAATATCTTATCAAAAGACAATAGAACATCATGTAAGAAAACAAAAAGTGTCATTTTACAACTGGTATTTTTAAAATGAAAGCAATTACACCATTAGACTCACCATGGCTGTAATTTCAGGAAGTGAGTACTGTCCTCCACACATCTTATGTTTAGGCAACATGTGTCATTCATGTATCCTAAACAACGCCATTTAATATGTAACCATTTTTTCCACTTTACAGAGAGAGCAACAGGAATTAGGGTGAGGCACGCTATAGAAGGTCATTTACTAGGCCAGAGACAGCAACACAGCTCAGCTTTACCAAGCCCCTTTACAGAGTGCCTCCTTCCCGGTTCACAGCTGTCATTTCCCTGCTTTTTACACAGCTTTATAAAAGATACTTAATAAATTATAGCCTCTATTTTGCAGTTGAGCTTGTAAAAACATTGCAAAAACCCATTTGCCAGATAGAGCTAATAAAACCAAGGCAGACCTGCCTAAGCTACTGCTAAAGAAGAACATTCTGTACAGTATGTTCAACTTCTTGATCTTGTTTCATTTCAGTAACTCTGAAAGACACACCATGGGAGGGGGTTATGCTTCTTAACTTCAGGAGAATAATTTTTATCCCATAAACTTCAATGCTTTGACATTTTAACTCTTTTCAGCTACTTTAAATCCAGGTTATTAGGACAATTAAACAAATTTCATTCATTTTGTACACTCTTTCTGTGCTGTTCTACTACTAGTGACAAAAAATGTAAGCTATACTGGACCAAAATGACAGAAGAGAGGAGATCTAGATCCTAATATAAAAACAAAATGGAAAACTGCAAATATCCAAGGAAAAGCAGAGAAGTTGCTGGTTTAATAAGGAAAGACGGGGCCACTGCCACAAAACCTAGAGATCTTTCCTCCTGCCCCAGTCATAATAAAGCACCACTCACTCAGAGCAGCACACAGTGAAAGTGACCCATTCTAGCAGAGCAATTTCTGCAGCCCCTGTTTAAGAACCCCTTCGGTGTAGGTATGAATGAATAATTCAACTGGAAATACCTGTCAGGCAGCAGGATGTTCCATGCTACTGTACCTACAGCAGCCCCATCCGGCCGAGAACGCCAGACGTTACCTATCCACAGGGCTGACACCACACCGCAACCTCATTTTACGGAGAGAAAGAGAACCCCACGGGCAACACGCGGCTTGTCCCAGCCCCCCGTGCGGGGGAATTACAGTGCCGCAACCCCAGGAACTCGGACCTCTTGGCCACGGTCCCCACGATAGCACAGGGAGGGTCTCCCTGACCGCCCACCCCGCACGGTGTGCCACACATTCATTCCCACGGCGCCCAGCGAACCTGCGGCCCCCTCAAGTCCCGCAGGGATCCCTTCGTCCTTCCCTCGCCCGCCCGGGGAGCGGCGGCATCGCTGCCAGACGCCTCCCTGAGGCGCCTCTTCCCCCGCGCCCCAGGCCCGGTGCCTCCTCCCGCACCCGCCCCACCCGCCGCCTTCGGAGTCCCGGCCTCGCCCCTCACACCCCTGCGGGTCTCACCTCCATCCCCGCGCCGGACCAGCCCTTCCCTGCCGCCACCTGCCCTCNGGAACGGCTCCTCCCGGCTCCCCTCGCCGCCGCCCGGCCCCAGCGCTACCGCGGGGGCTCCGCCGCAGACGCCTCACCTGCATCGACGCCATGATGGATCCGCCTCCTCC
>VZRF01000175.1:62818-114767 GCA_013396875.1 Vireo altiloquus
CCGCGCCGGACCAGCCCTTCCCTGCCGCCCCCTGCCCTCCCCTCCGCTAGCCGGAGCTCGACGCCCTCAACCTCTCCCCGGGCAGTTCCTCCCTCCGCGCCGCTCTTCGCACCGCACCACGCGCGCGCACGCACTCACGCCCGCGCGCACGCACGCGCCCGGCGGAACGGCTCCTCCCGGCTCCCCTCGCCGCCGCCCGGCCCCAGCGCTACCGCGGGGGCTCCGCCGCAGACGCCTCACCTGCANGTGCGCGGCGCGGGGGCGTTGCGGGCGGGCCCGGGGAGGGCGAGCGGGGAGGGCAGGCGGTGTTTATGGGCCGCCGGTGTTTATGGGCCGCCGCTCCCGCCGCCCCCGGCGCTGCCCCTGCCCTGCTCGCCCCCTGCTCGCCCTGCGGCTGGGGAGGGAGCGGCGCGATGTCCATCACCGCCACCTGCGGGGGCGGGAAGGGGTTGACCCCCCACGCCGGCCTCTGTTTGTGAAGGTTTTTAGAGTTGCACTGTGGGTTTCTCCGGCCTTCCGTCACGCCTGGTGTGCCACGGCGGGAGAGTCATGGAATGATAGAGCCAAAGAATGTTAAGGAGTGGGAAGGGACCTTGAAGATGATCTAGATCGACCACACCGCCCTGGGCAGGGGCACCTCCCACCAGACCAGGCTGCTCAGACCCCATTCCAACCTGGCTTTGATCCCTGCCAGGGATGGGGCATCCGGCAACCTCGCTGGGCATCCTCTTCCAGTGCCTCACCACCCTACAGGGAAGAATTTCTTCGGTATCTAACGCAAATCTCTCCCCTTTCAATTTATCCCATCACATTTCATGCCGTGTCTCTGGATCCCGCCACAGGCGGGCCTGGGGTGGGCGGCAGGCGCCGCAGCCGGAGCAGGAGGCAGACTCCCGCAGCCGGCAGTGCGTGCGCGGCTCTCCTGCTGAGGGGCTCCTCTCTCTCTGTGCGCTTCCCTGCGTGCTCTCTGCCGCGGATCATCTCATTTTCCTGCGCTGGTGGCCGCGGGGTGTACGAGTCCAAAGGAACGTTGGGTGTATTTTAAGTCAGAGCTTTTTCGGATTCTACATTTTCCTTTCCTGGAATAACCCCCGTCCTTCGGACCAGATGATTTTGCCATATCTGTGTAGGTGAATATAAACAGGCAGCACTCGGTAGAGTGATGGTGTGCAATCAATAAATTAAACAACTTGCGGAAACGCGCTTCATAAAGCTGTTATTCCTGCTGTAGTATTTCAGACTTAACAGATCCTCAAGATAAACCTACAAAATGTTTATCCAAAGACAACCTATAAAATTTATAATCCCAGTGGTTATGTAAAACTAAGGATTTAACAGAGGAACTGATTTTATAGGTCATTATAATCTCCATCTCCCCACCGCTCATGCTGCACATTCCAAAAACACTGAAGCCCTTTTCTCTGTCTCTTCACCCCTCTCCTTTCTGATGATGTTAAAAAGTCTTTGAGTCAGCTCTGCTCCAGTGGTAGCCCTGATTTCTTCTTCAGAGATGGCCTGATAAGCAAACAAATTATTGAACAATTTTTTGCAGTTTGTATTACCTTTGAAATCTTCTTTAATTCTAGACCTCTAGAAGAGTTCTGCATCCAAAATCCTGCCTATCTTGTTCCACTGTATTATTTAATGCGATGCAAGTACTACCTCTGTGTACAAGCTTTACCTTCTCGTATGCTTTTAATACTTTGAAAACAACTACCTGAAGGAAAACAAAAAAGCATCACAACATGGCATCAGCTTCCAAGTTCTATCCATCATCAACAGTGTCGTCAATGTTAAAGCAAGCATACAAACTTCGGGGTTTGCTTAAAGGCAAGAACCCTTTAAGCAGAAGAAGGCAGCAAGAATATCCTTACCCTGTAAGGTAGCTGCAGAAGTGAACAAGCCCCTTGGCTTTGCAGGAATTTGCTGAAGATGGAATCAATATATGTTGATTTTTGAGTAGGAAAGGAGATTAGTTTACCAAAAGTAAGGATACGAGAAGTATTGTCATATAAGCTGCATTCTATACTTTGTATTCTAAATTCAATTCTCATTCACAAATCATGGACCCCTCATGCCATGCAACCTGACATTACTCATCTGTGCTTTCCCTGAAAGTCAGTATTTATTACTGCATGATTTATGCAAGACCATTTAGGTTGCAGAGGATTTGTTGTATTAAGTAGACGCATGGACCTGGTAAAGATTTCTCTTTCCTGCAGTTCTTCAGAACTAACTTAGGCTGTTACAGCATTAAGTGGAACATTTTTGTTTTACTAGTTGTTGTTGTTTTGCATGATCCAAACATATGTTTATCCTAAAATACATCTCTTAATGCCATATGCCAGAAAGATAGCAGGAACATCAAGTTTAAGCAATGGACATGTGTTTGGTTATAAACATGGACATATTGAGTATCTGTGTTGATGTAATCACAGCGACATAAAACTGATTTCAAATAGTTATATTCAGTTTCTTAAGCCTCTTCCAGAAAACCCTGCTGAAGGTCAGAAGATATAAAGCAGCATGAATGCCAGAACATGTCATAGACTGCAAGCTGGTTTTGCATGGAAAGATCAGCTTTGTGGTCTTAAGCAAATTGTATTCAGTACAAATACGACTTCTTCTCTGTAATAAAGAAAAATTATCTCCGGATGAAAAGCTACCTTTGCAAAAAAACCCCCATAGCTTTTAACTGCCGTTATGTTCAAGAAGTCTTTTTTACCTATCACACAGAGCTTTTCAATATTAAAAACAAGGCATCTACTACATTTTCTACTCAAGTATTTTTTACTGAGATAACTTCATCTATGCTGCAAATCCTATTCTAGAGAATAGCAGGCATGAAAAACAAGGGGTAGTTTGCCCTTCTTATAAATAGAGCATGAGTTAATTACTACCTACTCAATCTTATCCAGGTATGTAAGTAACTAAAGCATTACACTGCAGCTGAAACTTGTGGGCAGAATCCATCGCCCCCCCGCCCCCGAATTCACTTTATCCTTACAGGACTACCAAAGGTGTCTTTTATCACTGTTGTCACATTTGTTTTTTAAAGTGTCATGCAATGCCTAATATATATGTGAAACATTTTTTAGCTCCTTGTCATCATGGGAACAAGGGCATCTGGAGAATTATCCCTGTGTTCTATTGGGTTTTTTCCCTTTCCTCATTTCTTGGTAACCTGTCTTGCAGAGATGTTTTTGTACAGTGCATAATGCTATAGGGATTAGGGAATCAGTCCCATAAGCACAGTAAGAAAACAAGCACTATTTTTAGTCTCCCAGAAAGAATATATGAATATCAGTACCTTCTTCTTAAGTTATCCAGCAATCCCAGTAAGGAAAGGCTCTAATTCCCAGAATATGAGTATGTTATTGTAATTTGGTTTTTATTTCAGTGTTGACCTTTACCTATGCAAAACATAGAAGAAAACACTTCTGCAATTAACCCTTCCTAATCTGTTGCAGGTATAGACAACACAATAGCTGTTTCGTTTTTAAAAAAGAAAGCTTTAGTAGTTAGCTAATGCAGTCTGATCTTTCACCAGTCAACCTAAGATTTGTAGAGATGTCAAGGATCAGAGTCCTCGGTCCCAAATATTCAAAGCCTCAGAGGTAAGAGAAATTTCATCTATTATGCTCATTATTTCAGAGGCTATCTTACACTGATCTGACCAAATACATGATTATGACTCACATATCAAAAATACATGGAGCAAATAATGAAAACTGAACCTCCTACTACAATTGTTTTGGTAAATATTCTTGAAGTTGACCTAAAAATCTACTTTTCTCCAGAATTTTTATAACCTTATACTTACAGGAAAAATGCAAGTAATGTTCAAACTGCATTTATTAGGTAATTTTCTCATATACCAAGACAGTTTCACAAGGGTCAAATATAATTCTTGGTTAGGGCTCCTATAATTTCACATTCCATTCCCTGAGTTGTCCATAATGTTTTCAAATGTCACTGAACATTTTTTTCCTCTGCTCTCACTTCTTTTTTCTGTATCATTTTTCTACACACTGAGCTGTCACTACCTGGTTCTTCATGATTCCTGCTACTGAAATGACATGAGAGCTCAATTTCTTTTGCCTGTGTCTGCTGTACTTTTTAGTTTTTCATCTTGTCTCCTTACACAGAAGTCAACTGTATGTTCATGTTAACTCCCTTAATTACTCAAGTGGCATCACAACCGTAATCTGCAGAGCCAGGACATTGCATCTCCTGAGCGTGGAGGACTCCCTGCCCCTCAGAGGAATTGTGCCAACTGCTTCTTCCACTCCTACCTGCCAATTTAAGGAAGGGCATTGAGTTTAAAAACTCTCTGGAATGAAGATCTTATAAACAAGCTTGGTCCACCTGCACAAACCACCAACTAAAGATGCAGAATCAAAACACGACAATATTATATCAAGAATAGAAAAGTACTTAATTGCATGCACCCGTAGCTAAAAATTAAAATAGCCTAAATTTGCAAGATAACTTTGAGCTGTTGAGATTTTATTCTTATTTCATTCTTTAGTGGTTTTGTGGGTTTTTCATCAGTAGTGTATTCCATTTTCATCTTAGTTCTTAATAGTAACAGGCAAAATGTCACTTCCATCCTAGGACTTTCAAAGGCATGAAAAGAGGCTAAGGAAAAGTCTCACCTTATTCCTAATCTGCTACAAATGCAGTTCCTGCAGAAGAGGATAATCTTGTTCTCAGATGACATATGCTTCCATTTCTTGTCTTGTATAGGATTTGACAATTTTGCAGCCACTGGGTGATCTGTAGCTTTCATCTTATCCACAGGAAGACTAAACCACCAAAGTAATTTCCATCAGATCCAAAAAGAATTTGTCATATTATGTGGAGATACAGTTGTAATTACTGCAGGAGGAGGACATGGGGTTAGGGAAAGGAATGGGATTGGCTGCTTTAGTAACATGCAGAAACAAAGAATGGGTCAGGTTGGAAGGGACCACAGTGGGTCACCTCGTCCAACCTCCCTGCTCAAGCAGGGACATCCCAGAGCATTGCTTAGGGTTGCACCCAGGAGGTCCTTGAATATCTCCAGTGAAGGAGACTCCACAACCTCTCTGGGCAGCCTGTTCCAGTGCAGGCTCACCTGCACAGTAAAGTTCTTCCTCATATTCAGGTGGAACTTTCTGTGCATCAGTTTCTGCCCATTGCCTCTTGTCCTATTGTTTGACACCATGTGCTGTAATTACCAATTTGTAGTAATTGTCAAGCCATGTTTTTAGGCACCAGTAGTCCTCTAACACATTTAAATGCTGTAAAGATAAATACTTCTAAAGACAAAAGCTGTAAAAATTTGATGAGGACTCTGTAGGACCTATACTCAATTAAGTAGAGGAATGCATTTAAAATGTAACATTAAGTAATTATTAAAAGTTCTTCCACATCAAAAGCATCCACAGACCATGTGAAAAGGTTGATTACTATGTCTGTGAAATCCAAGTGTTCAGGAGCTGCTCAGTGATAATACCCCCAAGATTCAAATCAAAATACAATTTAGTAATTTTATCTTACCTCTAAAAACTATGAACTGGAGGCTTCTGAGGTGACTCTGAGAGTTACCTGAATACCTAGTTCATGTTGTAAATAATGCACAGAAATTACTCTGACTTCATAACCAACAAAGAAGATATTGATAACGACTTCAAAATTAGGTAGCTGTTTGGTTTTGCCAGTCTAGAAGCAAGATAAAACTACTGGAGAAGAGGCATCTTGGGTAACCTCTACAGATGTGTGATCAACTACCAGAGTTCCCAAGGGCTGAGAAGCAATTCCTCCGACTGTGCACATCTGACTGCACACTGCCCTCCCTGGACCCTGTACACTACTTACGGAGCTTGCAGAATTTCATTTCACAGGCCTGTACACCGAGATGACAGTGGCCCAGCCTCTTGGTTTATTTAATGTCCCTCTGGAAAGACAAGACTTCATATGGGATATGATTACCGTGAAACAGAGCCATGATACAAAAACAGAATGGGTGAGTCTTTTACAGCTGAGTATTTTCAGACGATTCTCTCCTTAAATCATAGTTGTTTATTACAAGTCAAGTATCTATGACAACTATGAAAGCAGCTTAAATGTTAAATATTGAGATATTATTTTCATGTTTCATTTGCAGCAAACTACAAATAATTCTGACTCAAATGGGGTGTCACTTCTGGAAAACATTATATGTTAGCTTAGTATGGTAATGCAGGAAGCTTTTCCCTGTATACAAAGAGAAAAGAAATCCTTCGTGCCAAATGCATTAAAATTCTGGGTATTTTTCAGGCTTGGTGATACCAACCAAAATTGAGAACTTTTTATTCTGCATAATAGGCATCCCATTTTTTTTGCTAGACAGAGTAAGAAGAATTTATAGCAACAATAGCAACATCAGATATGAGTTATGTATTATTTATGGTTTTGTGTAGCAGTGATTTGGTAGACAGAAGTTTTTTATTAGTGTAAATAGGATACTAGTATTTTTTTCATTTAAAAAAAGCCTTCATTATGAATTCTCACCTGAAAAGGCAGTTTTAAGTGTGAATTAACATTAATGGAATTAACAGTTTTTTAACTTCAAAGTAGCTTCTGGTTGAAGAAATAAATTAACAACAAATAAATAAGAAATAGCATTAATCCATGCATGTATTCCAAAAAAACTAATCCCACAAAACTATCCTGATAACTAGTAACTTTAGCACTGAACTGTAGATTTTAATTTATATAAAAGCTCTCATGTTGTCGCTTTCACTGATCTAAAAGGCAGTATATATTTCAGGGGCAATTTTAATTTAGTTTTCCAATTCCACCCTCAACAAGTGAGACTACAAAACATTACATGACTAACATCTTGAAAACTGTCTGATTACAAAAGTTCAAAAGGGTAAAATGTTGAAGAACTCCATTTGTCAAAGAACAATCATGATCTTGCAATTCTGATCTCCTCCCATTTAGTGTGGGAGGAAAATCCTGTATTCTGTAAACATAAAACAATAACATGCTAATGACGGAGAGATAGATTTTTTTGTTTTTTTTTTTTTTTAATCTCAGTGACCTTTCTCCCATAGAAGAGAAATTGCAAAACTTACATTTCAGATGCATCATATGCAAAGCTTTATTTCATGACACGTAACACTTGTTAGAACTCGATAAAAACTCCCTGTTTCTTTATTTTCTCTGTGCTGCCTTAGTGATGACACTCAAGGTTGAGAGGTGACTGATAATAAACACAGAATCTACTTTGTGCTCTTTCCTAGCTCATCCAAACATTGAGCAACACATGCAGTTCACAGCATTGGTATCTTTAATTTTTAAATTAAAAAATTTAATATTTTTTATTATTATTTAATAAATTACCATTTAATAAACTACATTTAAAAAGAAATCCAACTCCAATCCAGTTCATTATTTGTCAAAATCCTTCAAAGTTGAACTTTTTCCATGGGGAAAAATCCCTAAAGCCTTTTTTGCTAAAGCTTTAGTCTGTCTTTATAAACAAGCATCCTACTTTAATTTCCAAATCCACTCAATCTTTAATGAGTTCCTGCTATTTTTCTCTTACTCCTGTTATTTTTGTCTAACTCAGGTGTTGAAATTAAGTTTATACCACAGCTTTGACCCTTAGTTTTTAGGTAGGAATAGTGCCACTTCTCAATGTGCTTTTGTTGATTCTGCAGTAACTGCAGTTACTCCCTTGAATTACACTGCAACATTTGAGACCCGACAAATTAAAACTAGGAATACAAAACATGGACTGAAAAGTTACTTTTCCTGCCTCACTATGTTCCTTGTCTACTTCATCACATAAACCAACAGATTTAGACAAGTGGGCAAAGTAAAAAGAAGAAAGGGGGAAAAAAACAAAGTCACTACTGCAATTTAGGCCTGTGAAATAAAATACACAGTGATAAAACACACACACAGAAGTAACTGATTTTCTAAACTTCCTACCGTTAATTGAGAAATGCCTTTCAGATATTGTGTTCAACATCTGTTGAATATAATGGCAGAGTGAATCCTGATGGTGAATCCTCCTTTCTTCAAGTTCAAAACCAAAAAGGAATTTCATGTCTTGTGGAAGGGACTTCTGTTTCACGTTGGAGACTATCAGACTTCTTCAGCAGCTTATACATACTCAAATGATGTCAAACCACAATGCAGCATGACTCTTCTCATTGCTTACAGTTAATAAAGAATCTGGAAGTTTTTATGGCTAAATCAGCAGTTCAGCTTAAAATTCGAACCTCAAATACAGAACTACCTTTCTAAGTAAAAGGAGTACTATAGGACACTTGAAGTTTTCAAAATATCCCCAGCAGGATATCCTTGAAGTATCCTTGAAAGTATCCTCTTCAAGCCTGTTCAGGAATACCCTGCCTTTTTAGTACTTGGTGCTGAGAATTGTAGATACTTGTAATTCAGAGCAGCACAAAGATATCTAAACACTTCAACTCTATGAAACTCTTCAGAACTATGAAAAAAACCACCACCTTTAATTTTATACATGCAGCTTCACAACCTATTACCCAAATACTAATTACATTAGCATTTTGCTCACCATATAGTATAGCCAGGAAAATGATTCTGCATATGAACACTTACTCTAAGAAGTCAGAAATCAACAGAAACACAGGTTTAAAAATTTTCAACTTTGAAATTTATTTAGAACTCAGGGGTTAAGCGTGGTAAGTTTCCAATTGTCTGATAATAGCATACCCATTTAACTAGCATGGAAATTGCACTAATTCCCCCTGCCCCCCTCCCCCTTAGAAATCTGGTTCGTTTTAACAGACGGTGGTTTTGCAAATAGTGCACTCTAGGACACTACTGCAATTCCTGAGTGTTCAAAGCTACTGTATAATACATTAAGCTGAAAGAAAACCAACAAAATTATTATTCAGAGCTAAACCAGCTATTTTACCTTACTGCTGAAGTACAGAAACATAAAATGCAATGTATTTTAACAAAATGAAGGAAATTGTTTTAGAATGCTTAAAAAGGGGAAGAAAGAGAGAAAAAAAGAAAAAAAACCACCATTTAAAAAAATTACATCCTTTTTGCTTTAGTTTAAAACGAAATAATTTTTAGCCTCAAGACTATTAAAAATGGCCAGTGAACTAAAGACTCGCGCAGACTGATATGTAGTTGTGACTAAAATATTCATGTTGGTATTCCTTGACCTTTTAGGGTATTCCTAGCGGCTCTAACAAAAGCAGCATAACAGGGTATCTCTGGTTTATCATTCTAGTGCTCTTGAAAATGAGTTACTAACAGCACTGACCAGAGTGCTTACACATGGAATTTCAATCACCCTACAATGCACTTCAGCTTTACCGTGCAAAGCCAATCTAGTCACAAACATCCCCACATTAAACACATTAAATTGTGCCAAAGTATGTGACGTGAATAAATGTCAGCTAATCTATCAACACACTGACAAATGTCAGCATTGTTTACGCCCAAAATAAAATTTTATTTGTCAGAACTGATCTCCTCTATGGGCAGACTGCATAGTCTATCTAAGTTACTAGTTTTCATCCAGTAAGATCTCTTCCAAGTCGGATTTATGTTGACAAACAGTTTTAGAGGAGAGTTTCAGCCCTCTAAATTAGCTGTGAGTTAAAACATCAAGAAAGAGGCTCCCCCATCAGCTTGTGGGATTTTTCCATGATAGACCCAATCACTTCTCAATCAAAACAAAGCTGAAGCAGTGGCGGCTGATGGAAATGCTAATTACACTGTTCTTGCATCATTTCTTATGATGCATTTTTCTCATTTACAGATGATTTTAGCAGAAAGGTTCTTCAGGCTGCAGCTGAACAAAAAGCAACTTCTTGTTTCAAGTTGTTTGTTTTCTTTATGGAAACTTGTTTTGAACAAAGAACTAATAGTACAGGCAACTGCCAGAAGGAACTAGCAAGAGATGTGTTCCATTCCAGTATTATGTCAGTGGCTTGCCAATCCTTTTCCCCTAAAATATTTGTAAAAACATTGGAAATACCTATGAAATTTATAAAACAGCTCCTAAAACATCTGCTTAATGTCCTTTCCTTCAAATATAAAAGACTTCCACATTTCAGGGTCTTTTCCTATGGGTACAAGGGAGAGGTTGAGGAAGAGGTAAAAGGTAGGACAACTTCTATCTTTTCAGTTGCTATTTTACAAAATTTAAATGACTACTACTCTAGAGATTAAATACAGACTTTACATAAACAATCAGAACAATGGAAATAAACCATAACTGAAGCCATATAAAATCCTTATCAGGTCAAGTGACAGTATATTAAGAATAACCATATATGTTATAGAGAAGATAATCTACACAGATTTTAACGGTATTTTTCCTCCTTAAAAGTCACTGTCAGTAGAATCACAGTACAGGCAAGTGACTGGAATATTTGAAATTACTAACAGGGTAAATTGAGGTTATAAAAGCAAAATGTTATCAAGTACATCTTTGCACATGTCTATACTATGACTTAAAAGCCTTAAGCTTTCTCCTACATACTCCACTTTCAGTCTAAATGGAATATCACTGACAGTCTACAAAGAGGGCACTTCTAGTTTAACTATGCTACAGGACAGCTATCTTACAAAGGAGATTAAGATCAGATGTTTTGAAACTTTAAAAATAAGAGAAAGCTAGAACCCTAAACAGCTACTCAAATGTAACTATAATTACCTTTTAGAGACTATTAGACTAAACTCCAGTATTCGCTATGGTCATTGTATTAAAAGAAAGTTCTACCACACCTAAAGGATAAGGCATAGCCATCTACTAATTGGCATATTTGTTTATTTGTCTCAGTTTGTGAAAAGGTCCTTATTTGTGTAAGCAGCAAAACAAACTCCAACTGAATGATTGCTATATGCAAAAGAATTGAAGGCAATTGCCTCTGCAGTGAACTTTACAGTTCTCAACAGCACACACGCAACATGCTATCTGAAAAAAGTTACTAACTGAACTACATGTATTAAATACTGAAAAAAGTTTTACATTTTTTATTATAATTTATTTTATTTAACAATCTAAGAAGTTTGCAGCCATCAGAAGTTCCAGTGCAATTTCAGGTGCAATTGGGAATTCAGGAATTTCCGTAGAGCTGTTAGTATAGCGGACCTTGTAGGTGAAATACATGCAAACTTTGGATAGGACATGGGATGGGATCTCTCTAAAATTGACTTCATTTGTTTCATTTTCTGCAAACTGACCTGTAGAAAGAAAAAACACAACACTAAAGAACACCAAACCAGAAGTCAAAATCTCAATTCACTGCAAAATGAAATAACTTACCATATTAATACAATGCATTTGAAATAGACCTGCCTAAGTCCCATATTCCAGGGTATAAAATTCTTCATTGCAAAGCAGGATGTGCCACATTGAGAGCCCTCAAGAATATTAAAACACCTAGCATTATGAAATGTTTATTTAGGCTGCAGCCTATCAACATTATTCTGAACAATTACACCAGAAATTCAGGTTTACTTCCAATACAGCTGATAGGTGCTCTAAAACTGTAGTGTGCTTAGCTCTAAGAGACATCAATCAAAATTTCTAGCTGTCTTATCCAAGAAAAAACAAAGGTTTCTAGCTGTTTCATATCTGCATATGCACACTTATCAGCAGTCCCTTCTATGACTCAGTAGCTTTGAATTCCTCATTTTCACGCAGATTTGACAAGAGGGTTGAAACCTCAAAGATAATTAACTTGATAAGCTGAGAAAACAGACAGGAGGGACAGGGAAACTCTAGTTGTACTGGAGGGAAGTTTATATGCAGTACAAGTGTATCCCTATTAGATATTAAAGAATTTATTCAGAATTCAAGTATCAAAACACAAGTACATTTGAAATTAGCTTTCTATAGTGCCTATAACCATGAAACCTGGATGATACAAAGGTTGGATCCTATGGTTAGTCCCACAGGATTTCTATTACTTTGGTCTCTCCCTCACATCTCTGGACTTTCAACTCATTAAACTGAAAGACAATAAAAAAATACTAACATTAACTCCATGTTTATCAGAGACTAGCAATGTTTAGTTCCCACTATTTCTGTAGTGGGAACTAAACACCTAACATCTAACATCTCCTTCTAGCTACAAAGCAGAGCAATTTACTAATGTCCACACAGATTTCTGTAGGAATATTTGCATGCACTGAAGCCAATCTGGCTTGAATTTTAGTACAGGAACAGTTGGAAGCAAAAGAAGAAATGTTAGCATATTGGCCATGTCGCAGCACTGAAACAAAAGACTTACACATCAGTGAAATTATGACCTACTGAACTAGACAGCAACAGTACTTTTTCTTGTGACCCATTTATTCTTGACTGCTGAGTCCTTTACAGAGTCAGTTTCTAGCCCTCTAAGCAGGCTACTTTGCCTTTTATTCCTTCACATTGAATAAATTCAGAGCAGGTCTTTTAACTATTCTTCCTCTTAGATGTCTGGGAAGCTGACATGGACACAGAACACTTATTACATATTTTTGAATGCAACCATTAAAATGACAGCAGAACATTGCAGTAAGAATTTTAAATGCTCAGTTTGCCCAAGTATTACTAAGTAATTAAAAAAAAATATTAAACCAATAGATCTCTCCAGTAATTCCCCTCACCAGAATCTAAAAGAGAACAAAAGAATGGCCATATTCAGCTCCAAGCTCCATGTAATGTCTGCCCATCACTCACGTGGACAAAGGTAAACGCACAAGATGAGGGTATAGAAAAGAGAAAGCACTTGTGTTAACCTCTCCCTGTTCTCTCCCCCACCCTTTTGGTCCTCAAAAATTAGTCCAGACACTTCTTAAACTAGATATAGTCTCATATATTCAGTAACACATGACGTCCTTCCCTCCTGTAAGTTTATCTACCCTCATCTCAATCTTAAGCTTTCATCATCATTAAGCTCAGGAACTCCTTGCCATAGGATGTTGTGAACATGTGGCTTTAACCCCAGCAGGCAGCAAAGCACCACAGAGTCGCTTGCTCATTTGCCCCTGCTGTTGACAAGGGATGAGGAAAGGAAGAGTAGAAGCAAGAAAACTTGTGGGTTGAGAGAAAAGAAACAAAACAAGTGATGCAAAGGTAATCACCACCTCCCAGGGGCTGACCGATGACCAGCCAGTTCCAAAGCAAAAAAAGATGGCTCACCTCCCTTTTTTATACCTCTCCCTTTTTTACTTTGAAGCAGGACATGACATTGGTATGTAATATCTCCTGCAGTAGTTCAGGTCATTTGTCTGGCTGTGTTCCCTCCCAGCCCCTTGCATACCCTCCTATCTGGTCATTGGGTGGGGAAAGAGTGGGAAACAGAGGAGGCCTGAACAGTGTGCTAACACCCTTCAGCAACAGCTAAAACAGATGTGTGTTGTTGGCTCTGTTTTAGTCACAAATCTAAAGCACAGGACCATGTGACCTGCTATGAAGAAAATTAACTCCATATGGAATACCAGAAGTTCCCCCATGGATGTGGCAATAACGAACTACCAGCTCTCGTTCGTTCTGAACTTGACAGCTCCATGTTTCAGATAATACCCTCAAGTTCTCATACCACGGGAAACTAGTAGCAATGACTCTGTAAGATCACTAACTCCCCAAAAGCAGAGCCCAATTATAAGTCTGGTACCAATAGCCCAAGAGAGATGGGCTGTTCTGCTGGAAACAGGAATTACGCAGAATGTGGAAAAGTTATCACTTATTCGAACTTTCACTTACTGCATGATAGAATTCAAACTGTCCAAAAGTGAAAGCAAAGAATGTAAAGGTACTAAGTCTTCTGTACCTACCTGGTCCACTCAGCATAGCTTTTATTGTTCCTGATGTTAATGCATGCTCTCTTTTTACAATGAACTCATGGCCATCAGACGATATTAACTTCACATACATAGCATCTGGGCCCTCACACCCACCGTATGTTTTCTCTTCTCCATCTATAGTGGAAAAAAGGTAACAGTTCCAGAACACAATATACTGATTCACATCACTAAAAATCCAAGTTGTAGTCTTTTCTATGACTATATTTGCAGACTGAAAAACCCAATAAAACCAGAAATGAGACAGAAGCATTTTGCATATTTGAAGACGACCTTTCTGAAGTAACCAGCAATCTGTTTCAAAGTATTTTTGCAAAACTTGGAATTTTTTTTAATTAACATCCCTCCATCATCACGTTCTGACATGATTTCTAAAATCTACATAGGAATGAAATATTCCTTTAGACATTCCCAAGCGAATTGAACATGCTACTGCTTCCTTCCATTAAATCTACAGTCATGTTTATCATACTAATACTTGCTAAAAGTTAACCAAACATGTATCTGATACTGAAAAATACAGATGGTGAGGAAAAAAGTGCTTTCTGAAGCATTGGCAAGGAAAAAAGCAGTCAATATTCTTGCTTTGAAGGAATGACATAAGATTCATCCTCCCTTACTGCCCTATCAGACCCAGAACTACACAGCATCACTGCACACCCGTGTTGTGGCCTTTGGCAGAAAGCATGGAAAGTGCCAAAGGATTAAACGCAGGGAGATTTGAAAATTCTCCCCACAGCAGTTTGACAGTGCTTTTTCTGTGTCCCTTCTCCCTTCTTTTTCACTAAATACCTGCTCTCTACTTTGTTTCTCCTGAAGCCTTCATCCTCCTTCCCTTTCTGTTCCTTCATTTATTGTATCCCAACAGTGCTACTTTTAAAAGCTGGATTACTGTTGCCAGTACAGGAAATAAAACATTCCCCCAATCAAGTCGCTTTGTGAATTTGAAATTAAAATTGAATTTTTTGTAGTTATTGCCAAGTATTGCAGTGCAATATAAAGTATTGCAGTGCCAAACATACTATAATACATTCAGAAAAAGTCTAGATAAAATCAGAATCTGTCCAATCCTGTTTCATTAACCAGTCATTTGTCAAGGCAGAAACAACAGTTTCAGACATGTAGTCATATCACACACAGTGTAATTTATCGGAAATCAGTCCCTATTATGATCTCTGAGTCAGCACTCAACAGGCTGACCTTACTTAACAAAGAAGCAAAGAATTATTTTAAAAAGTACAGTTTATATAAAAGTTTACTGTTATAAAAGCCTAAAGGTAGGCTTTTCCTCTTTTATTTATTCCTATTTTAGCATGTACACTTTCAGGACAATGCACATTAAGCAAATGAAATTTTTTTGTTAGAATAAATACATTCTGAACAAGTCTTTCAATAAATTAACACTTGAGTCACATGAGAAAATTCTCTTAAAAGCAGGAAGTTCCACTAACTTTGGAGGCTACAAGAAAAGGTGACAAGATCAACATTTAAAGCCTTAGAATCCACCTCCTCTACCAATATGAGAGAGAAAATGCTTCAAATAATAAGAAAACACGAAACATTCTAAGATTGTGAACTTACCCATTCTCTTCTTATAAAAAAATCTGTTTCTTTTCAACTGCAGATTTTGCAATAGGAGCGTCTGAAAAAACACAGGTGGCAATATTTTGAGTACAATTCAGCAGTACAATTAAGTCCCCTTTACTTATTAGTCTTTATGTTACCATAAACACTCTTCCAAAAAGAATATGATGATGCACAACATGCCATGTTGATCAGCAGTATGTTTTAAAAACAGGAAACCTATGAAGTTCATCAACGGGAAATGAAAACCCTCAACCTTCGCGCCTCCATGCTGTCTGGAGGCCGACCTGCTGCAAAGCAGCTTTGCATAAATAGCCCTGGGGGTGCTGGGGGACAAACTGAACTTGAGCCAGCAGCGTGCCCTTGCAGCAAAGATAGCCAACATCACCCTGGGCTTTATTTAAGAGCACTGTCAGAAAGCTGGGGCAGGATCACCCCTCCACTCAGCACTACTGGGACACACCTGAGTGCTGGGTTCAGTATGACAGACTGAACTGAGTCCTGCAAACGGCCACAAAGATGAGGGATTGAAGCGCTTGTCATACAAGGACAAGCTGAGAAAACTGGGGTTGTTCAGGCCAAAGAGAAGGCTCAGGGATCAGTCTAATCAGTGTGCACTAAATACCTGGCCTTCAACGAAGATTGACAGTTTCCAATACCACCATCAATATCACCTAGATAACCTACTTCAGACATAAAATGTAGGTATTCACATGGTAGATTAACCAGGAGCTTCCATAACTTTTATACTGATATACAACTTGCTGCATGTGCATTTCTCCATGGAAAGGATAAAAGAGTTAGAGAAATGGAAGCACTTGTTTGCAAAACAAATCTGGTATGTTCAGATACAACTTTTATTTCTTTATCCAAACAGTATCTCTGCTGTGAAAAGAAAACTTTGGAAGAGAAATTCTACCCACCCACCTGCTATCCTAAAATTCCTTTTATATCAACAGCCACTCTGCAAACATCACCCAGTACAAATCAATGCTGTGTGCCCACAGATTCAGGAAAATAGCACCAATGATTCTGGGTGGTCTCCCAGCTGATATTCAGGGCAGTAAACAGATCAGCTGTCTCCCAGCTGATATGTTTAGGGCAGTAAACGGATCAGATCAGACCCCTCATTCGCTCCCTCCTGTTTCTGGTAAAAGTTTAGCAAAAAAATGTTAGCAAGCTGAGGAAGCTGCAAGATTTAGAAGTACTACAGACACCTCTCTGCTATTACTGATCACTTCTGCACAGCACTTTGATGCTAGTTTATTCCATCTCTCTTTTTTTCATAGCTACAAATATCAAATAGTCCAAATGTTTCCTGAAGCTTTCAGAAGAAGGCACTTTGTTATGTACACCTAATGAAACTACACACACATAACTCATAGTTTTCAGTTGTCCGAAGAGAAATGAGCAAAAATAATCCTCCACTTACATTGCTGCTTTCTTTGAAAATTATCCTGACTTTACAGAATTATCTTTAAAAATATTTTCCTTACCACTGGTATAAGGAACACCTTAATCTACTCTTGCAGGTGAAAAGTTCCTGAATATAAGGCACATTAAAGAATGTTCTTTGAGAGTTCATTTGTATATACTATAATAGAGATTTCCTAACATAGAGTGTAAAATGCCTTCATCATTTTCAATACTTTTCCAGGAACTCATCTAAGGAAATTACATTTGGGTGCTGGGACAGTTAGGGCCCAAAACTGATGGGATCTTTCATCCTGTTTCAACTGCTTTTGTAAATGGAAATCAGTCATCTTATTGGAGAGTATCTGTTGCTCAGGAACTCAAGAAATATCTCACATTATTATTTCTACTTTGCAGAAGAGGATCACTTGTACTACCTCTTTTTCTACCCACAAAACCATTTGCTACATTCCAAGAGAGTAGTGAAACCACCTATGATTTATATATAATAATACTTGAACAAAAAAAAAAAAAAGCAACACAGAAGTGATGCCACTTTGAAAGTGTTGGTGATGATAAAATATGCCTTTACAATACAAATAATGCTACTAAACACAGGAATAAAGGCCAGTTAGTGGGAATGTAGATATATTAAGACCTCGCAAGGTAAGAGCATGACTTCAGGAGGCTCATACACTGAAAGACTGAAAATGGCGAACTGAAAAAAAGTCTACACAAAAAAAAAATTAGCTGTCACAAAAATATACAATAAACATTTTAATAAATCAAATGTGCTATCGTATGATTAGAGGAAAATAAATATTGTAATTAACAAAGAAGAAAAAAATTATCAGGCTCAGTGGTCTGAATTCAATTGTACTAAACAGTAAAATAGGATAAAAAATGCAGTAAGCCTTAGTAGTTTTAGGGCATGCTGAACTATTCTAAGAAATTAATCAGTCATTTTCCTTGGAAAAAAGGAAACTCCAATAAGATGCAATCTGGGCTCAGTATATCTGGGGTTAAAAATATGTAATGAGAGGTAATCTTAAAATGAAAAAGAACCTTTCTACAAGACTACAATATGGTGTTGCAAACATAGTGTAACTGGACTAGATAAGAACTACTAGTTCCTCAAAAAAAAAGTTGAATTTTTTTTTAAACAATGCTGCCAGAAAAGCATAGGCAGAATTGGATGAGACAGCATTGCAACAGAAGCGGAACAAAGTGTAACACAGACAAGTGACCAGTCTTGAAAAACTGCATACTACAAGCCACATGAAATTAAATCATATGAAATGCAAGATTCCTGCATGGAGGGACAAATACAATCTTCTTTCATGTAGTCAGGGCTCATTATTTGGGAGTATAGTTATTCTGTGGTCAGTTATAAACTGATGCAGCTCTGTGGGCACAAAAGAAAAAAGAACAGTGAGGGACAAAGAGGCAAATGCACATTGAGGATTCCCTTGCAATAGAGATTGGGAATATGAACAATGTTACACATGAGCAACAGCTTGTCTGGAATACCACACAAAATTCTGAATTCCTGTTTTCAAGAAAAATATGTTTGAAATATAAGAACTACAGGGAACGACCTACTGATACTATCAAAGAGTCTGTTTATAAAAGAAAAATTAATTTTCCTTATTCAGCTTAGCAAAACTGGAATGAAGATAAATATAAAAATTTATTAAAAAGATAAACATCAGTGGGAAAACTATGCCAACATAATACCTCAGTTTAAGTTCAACAAATGAACATAAGCAAAAAAAGGAGTAAAATTTATACTGCTATTCCAGAATCCAAGTTGGGTTCTGAATACAGAAAACCACAAACATTCTACTGCCAAAAGTTGTAGAAAAGCCAACCTGCTTTTAAGAAAAAGACATAGTATGTTACAATTTATGATGCATTTGACATGTTAGCAAGGGACAGGCTGAGTTTCACTCAGTTGCCATTCTGACTCAACGATGTGTCATTAAAAAAAAAACAAAACCAAACATGAATGCTATTAGCAGTATAGATCTATTCCTGAAAAAACAGCTAACAGCAGAGAGTCCAGAAAAATCAGAGAGCCAATGCAACAAATGAGGAGAAAGGAAAACAAGAAACTCAGGAACCCTGTAAAACCTAAAAAACCAGTAACCGTTCCTCTTCTGGATCAGGAAGTGTTCAGTCTGTCATGACACTTTCAAAGCCAGAAAAAAATGTGCACAGAAAATAAATCAAAAGGAAATAGAAATACCTCCCACAAATTCTCACTTGTGCATATAGGGACTATAAATGGAATATGCAGGGAAATTTTCTGCATATTTTTTTAATTGACAATGGCATGGCCTTAGGTTTTAAATAATAGGTCAAGGAGAGTCAAGCAACCTTGTATGTTGTCTTCCAAGAAATTATTTTCTCTCTGGGTATTTCCAGTGTAATGTTTATTAGAAAACATACCACTATATTTTCTTTCTGTATAATGAAAGCAGCATAAATGACAAGACAATAGGAAGAAAGAGACTGATATTTCTGAACATGCCTGGTAACTAGTTATATTTTAATTACTTTTCCACATTTTATAGTTGCCCGTTTGACTTCACCAAGACTACATCAATGCAGCAGTCAGGAGGAGAACAATCCAAGTTTTGTTAACATGTACTTTTTATATATTTTTGACTTGACTATTTCAGATTCCTGCAAAGAACCACTATTTTATGCTGAAGTACATTCACAATTCCATTTGCCCTTCAAGAAGCTTATGTGGCATTAGCATAAGGTAGCTCAGCTCCCTGACTTTAATCTCAAACAGCACATATATTAGGTATTACTGTTCTCCTGCTTTGGCTCCTTAAAAAAAAAAAAAAAATAATCAAAAACTGCATTTATTAAGAGAAAGTTTACATAAAAGGGATATGCCACTTTTTAATCAGAGGGAGATACAACAAAACCCAGTGTATTTGGCACAGAAACTTTCCGACTAGTCTGAAAAGGACTTCCTGCTGCACAAAACATAAAATTGTCATTAGATATTAGGAACTGAAAATTGCTCCAATCTGGCAGAATAGTTATACATACGAGGTACAGTATAGTGAAATATCAAAAACCTCTAAACCATGGCAATTAAGCCACACAAGGCAAGTGTTCTTGTTTCCCTACTTTAACATCTTCTTCTTTCACCTCTAAGAAGAAATAGGATGGTGTAGTGAGTTTAGTCTGATCTCTTCCCTGCTTCTCTGGACCATCAAATGCAAGAACAAAACTGAAGCGTGTCCATAACCACCCCAGCTCACTCCCAAAGCTGCAAGCTCATCTCCCACGTCTGCCTGAATTTCCAGAATATCATTTCTTTGTATGCCTTATATCCCAATGTGTGGAATAGACTTGAAGGCCATACGCTAATGTAGCTGAACACACTCAACCACTGCACAGCTTCCAGAACCCCACTGCTCTGTTCTCATTAGCACAAGAAAACTGAATCTATGCAAGCATTTCAAGCATTCAGATTCTTTGATCTCACAGGAAAACCTTTTAAAAACTCTGATTCTAGTTTAAGGAAATTCAAATGGCTTCCAGCTCACTGGCTGCACAACACACACACGACTTTTGTACACTTCAGTTGTTGACATTTGTATCCTACACTATCCATTTCTGGAAAACATGTGAAAAATAATACAAAGGCCTTCACCAATTCCTAGGTTTGTTTAGAAGCCAAATGTGATATTTTTTTGGTGTCATTTATACATCAGTAAGAGTTCATCAACTACCAAAGGCTGCTGTGTGTTACAACTGCAGCCTCCTACTGTTCAATCCTAAATTCTAGCCTATCCTGTAAAATAACTAGTTCAACACTTCTCTTTAGCATTCACTGCTCAGCATGCACCAAAAAATAATTAATGTAAGGAAGGATCAAGGCATATTTAGAAAAAACATGAGGAGAAACTGGTACAGCATGATTTCCAAATCAGCTGATTCACTACTCCAATACTCTCAGGCTCTAAAATTTAGATTTTCTGGGACACACTGGCATGTGACAGGAAGGTATAGTACACGTGAATGCTAGTTGAGACAACAGGAGATGGGGTAGGATAGCATGTATGGAGTACCAAAGACCTATCTAAGGAAACTTTCCTCTTCAGTAATTCCCCAGAAAGCTTCAAGGAAAAAAAACCCACAAATATGTGCAGGGGAGTGTTAGTTCTCTTCCAAATATACAAAAAAAAGCCCTGTACTGTACAGCTCTTGCCATCGGCAGAAAAAGGCTGCTGCCATACTACAAAATTTTACACAGCAGGGATTTCTGCCCTCTTGTTATAGACATTCACCAAAAACTACTGTTATGCAAACTACCCCATAATGAAGATAACTAAATCCTGAACCTTTCTAGGTGTTAAAAGACTTGTCAGAATACATCAGAATTCCTTAAACTAATCTGACAAACTCCATACTTTCATTACGTAACTTAAGGATTTCTTGTAACACACACGAGAATTGTAAAAACATGGTAAAACACCTGAAGCTGAGTATCCTTGAGTGCAATACTCATCTCACTACAACAATATTAAAACAATTAACAATATTAAAAGTCTTGACATTATTACTATGTGAAATTATCTAAATCTGTTCATCACCCACTCTGGCACAGGAAAAAAAGGAAAAAAAATCTCAAATGGCTTTTCTCTGACACAACAAGGAAAAAAATTAAATGCTGAAGTGCTAAAAGTTTCTGAAAATTATCTTATAGCTCCCAGTGGAAATGTTAGCAAATATTCTACTGACATAAACGTTTTATTGATAAAACTTAAGCTTATTAAAACGCTGATCTCAATACATAAGGTGTGTGCCACATGTACAAAGATGTGGCCAATGTACTACAAGAAAACTAACACTTACTCCCCTTCAAAGTAACTCTTCAGTTAACAGAACATTATTTCTCCCCCAACAATTATTTTGGTCCTTATTATAGCAAAACCAGAAAATTGGGAGCATGAAAGAGATTATTCAGAATTAAGTGCAGAAAGTGGTCCTTATAGTAAAGGTCTCTCGCCTGCCTGTTTATCTGTTTTTCTGGTTTGCTTCCAAAAGCCACCGAAGCCAAGTAAACAAATGGCCTATGGTGACTATCTAGGTCTCCTCAGAACGCAAAGCTTAACGTACAATCTACAGTACCAAACGTATTTAGAAATATTTAATAAAAGTTAAGCAAATTTGCCGTCAAAGCAAACTGCTAGCAGCACCATCACCTTTTCACACATAAATGCGAAACCCTCAAAAACTTACCAATGGCCAGGTTCCGTTGTATTAAAGCAGAACCTCCCTCTGAGGGACACACGACACTCAAAAGCTCATTTCTGTTGCTACAAGTAGGTTCATCACTCTTTTCTTTGCTTTGCTCACATTCGCCCACCATTACAGCCAAATCACTTTAACCAGCACTTCTCACCTTGGCAAAACAACCCCTGGGGGCGTATCCTAAATTTTTTCGGCCTTAGCTTTCCCCCTCTCTCTACGGCCCGGCGTAGAAAAGGGGCGAACGTCACTTACGGCAGGAGTTTGGGAGCGATACTCAAACCCAGCACTGCTCCAGAGATCCCCTTTTCCGGAGGCGCCGGGATTCCAAGGAGAGCGTTTCGGGGGAGGAACGAGCCTTTCGCCACCACTTCGGCGGGAGAAACCCCGCGCCCCCCGCGTACCCTGGCGGCCCCCGGCGCCGCTCCGGCCCCTCCGCCCGGCCTCCGTTCAGCCGCCCACCCCCCCCTTCGCCAGGAGAGGGGCGAGGCCCGCTGCCCTCCGCGGGACCGGCTGCGGAGGCTCCTCGCTCCCGCCCGACAGGGTGCCCCACCCCCAGGGTGTCCCTCGCGGCCCCGGCGGGTCTCTCTCCCGCGGCCGACCCCTCACCCGTGGGCGCCGCTCCTTCCGCTCCTTCCGCCCCGTTCGCAGGGCCGCGGTGTCGGCCCAGCTGCCTCCGAGCGCTTCCGCCCGGGTCACAGGCCGCTTCCGGCCCCCCCACGCCCCGACCGTGCGGCGCCCGTGCTCCCGGCATGCCGTGCGCCCGGAGCGGTGCATGCTGGGGCGCGTAGTTCCCGGGGCATCTGCAGGCCCGCCATGTCAGGGTTCGGGGGTGTCGGTCAACAGCAGCTCGACATGAGCGACCGTGTGCGCGGGTGGCCGGGCAGGCCCGCGGCATCCTGGCTTCTATCCAGAACGGTGTGGCCAGCAGGCCCAGGACAGTGATAGTTCTCTGTGCTCAACACTGCTGAGGCCACACCTCAACTCCTGTGTTCAGTTCTGGGCCTCCTAATTAATGCACGACATCTGGAGGGTGCCCAGAGGAGGGTAACGGAGCTGGTGAAAGTTCTGGAGCACGAGTTTTATGAGGAGCAGCTGAGGTCGTTTAGCCTGGAGAAGGCTCAGTGAAGACCTTATGGCTCTCTACTACCAGAACTACCTGAAAGGAGGTTTAATAGATGGAGTTGGCCTCTTCTCTCAGGCAGCTGGCGAGAGGACACGAGGCAATGACCTCAGGCTGCCCCAGGGGAGGTTCAGGTTGGACATCAGGAGGAATTTCTTCACAGAAAGGGTGGATAGATATTGGAATGGACTGCCCAGAGAGGTGGTGGAATCACCATCTCTGGGGGTGTTTAAGGAAAGACTGGACGTGGAAGTTAGTGCCATGGTCTAGTTGACGTAGTGGCGTTGGGCCACAGGTTGGATTCGATGGCCTCAGAGGTGTTTTCCTGCCCGGCTGATTCCAGGATTCTGTGGCTGAGCGGCGTGCGGGAGATGCGGACACGGGGCCGCAGTGCCGCCGGCAGCCTGGCGGGGGCGCCGCGGAGCCGGCCGGACCCTTCCCGAGGGCGGAACCGAAGTGCGGCGTGGCGGCGGCGCGGCGGGGGCTGCCGGAGTGGCACCGCCTGCGGTGTCCCCGGTGCGGCCGCGGTGCCGCCATGCTGCCGCTGCTGCTGCTCCGGGCCGCTGCCGCCCCCGCCGCCTTCGCCGCCTGCCGCCGCGCCTCTGCCCCCGCATGGCTGCGGGACGGCGCGCACCCCGCCTGCCGCCACCGCGCCGCTCTGCTGGCTGCCGCCGCGAGGCCCCAACAGGTTGTGTGTGGGGGCTGTGGGGACCGTGTGTGGGAGCGGGAGGAGCGTTCCCGCTGCCCGGGGAAAGGGCGGCGTCCCTGGGAATCGCGGTTTTGCCCTTAGGGGATTTTGAGGAGGAAAGCGAGGTGCTTCCCGGGGCGTACCTCCTCTTTTACGCTCAGGTGAGACCCCACTTGGAGTGCTGCGTCCAGCTCTGGGGCCCCCATCGACCTGTTGGAGCGAGTCCAGAGGAGGCCACCAAGATGATTGGAGGGATGTAGCACCTCTCCTACGATGAAAGATTGAGGGAATTGGGCTTGTTCAGCCTGGAGAAGAGGCGGCTTGGGGGGGGACCTAACTGTGGCCTTCCAGTACTCGAAGAGAGCCTACAAGAAAGTTGTGTAGGTTAAAGGGACTTTTACGAGGGCATGAAGTACCAGGAGGACGGGGAACGGACTAAAAGTGAGAGCAGGTTTAGCTAATATTGGGAAGAAAATTCTTTGCTGTGAGGATGGTGAGGCACTGGAACGGGTTGCCCAGAGAAGCTGTGGGTGCCCCAACCCTCAAGGTGTTTAAGGCTGGCCTGGATGGAGCTTGGAGTTATCTGGTACAGTGGAAGGTGTGTCCCTGCCTACAACAGGAATGTTGGAACTGCTGGATTATCTTTAAGTCCCGGCTCAGCCCAGGGCATTCTATGATTCTGTGATCAAACAGAGACATGATGACCTTAAACGTCTCCCTGCAAAGCTGTATGTAAATCGATTGCTGCCTCAATTCTCAGTAAGGGTGTTGCAAACATTTAATGTTAATTTGGGATATTTACATGGAAAGTTATTTAAACAGTCAGGTAGTATATTAGTTGGAGTGTGTAGCATGCTTTGGAGTGTAACTTTAATCCCTAGTTTAAAATGCTGGGGGTGGGTTCAGGGCAAGGAGAAATTCTGTGTGAGTATATACACGTACATATGTTTGTGTATGTGTATATGGATGGATAGGTAGATAAAAGGTGTAGTACTGATGTTCCTTAGTCATGGACTGGTTTTATCTTTCAGGTTACATCTTTTCAAGGAGTGGCTTTTCGCAGCCTCAGCACATCCTCCCCTCATGATCACCCAGAGCATGGAAGATTAGTTTATAAAGGAAATTTGGCAAAGACAGTGTTAGGTATGTGACTTGAAGTGGTTTATATTGCCTTTTTGTTGCTGTTGTTTTGACAGTGTTTAGTAACTTTAAAATGGAGTCTTAAAATGAGCATTCTCTTTTCCAAGTTTGCCAAAATCTAATAAACAAATAAACAAAACAAATAAAATAGCAAAACAAATAAACAAAAAAGGTGGTAGTGGTGGTACTTGGTTTCTGCTTCCCTGATTGAGTTTGCAGGGAGTTCTGTTCATTTCTCTAGCCCCTCAGCCTTCTTTGGCTTTTCTTGCAGCCCTTGGGGTGACTTATCCAACCCAGTAAGCAGTGAAGATGAGCTATAACTGCTGTTTACATTCCGTGTGCTTGGAAGTGTTCCTGAAATGCTTCCCAGGCAGACAGATATTAGGATGAAATGCTCCATCTGTAATGAGACTTGTCTAATCTTTCTTTGGCCAGTTAATATTACAAAGACCTAGTGAAAAATAAAGCCACTGGATGTTTTCTGATACACATCTTTGAAATGTGTCCTAACACACTTATTTTTCACAGCATCTTGGGCTCTCACAGTGGCTTAAGGGCTATGGATGGTCCACAGCACTGGCTACTGTTTTTCAAACCACATGCAAAAGATGGGTGGGAGTACTTGTTAATATTTAGTAATGCAGGGTTTATGCATGGTGAGGGACAAAGCTGACTTCTTTATGATGCACACTGAATGTCAACATTAGTTGTTGATGAAGAGAGAAATTCCCTGTCTGCCATATCTTCAATGAGCATCTTTACATGTGTCCATGAATGGAGCCAAGTCTCATTAGAAATCAGTTTTCCTGCTTGTGAAGTAAAAACTTCATATGTGCATAACAGCTAATAACTGACTGCATCACAGAAATAGAGCCAGCTACCAGCTTTGATAAGCCCAACAGGAGCATAAAAACAAAATCAGAACAATAGCAATGAGACAGGGTTGAGCTTTCAATGGTCTCTCCATGAGCTTAAAAAAAAAAAAGGGAAGAGGGTTTTCAGTAACTTCATCAGTTCAAGTAATGGCATTGTTATGTGGTAGAAGAATATATGTAATTAGAAAAATTTTGCTCATAAGTATTAACCTTCATTTTCTTTGTTTTTTATTTTATGTAGGTGTGAAGTTTTTCTCTTACTCCACCAGCATATTCAACTTGTTCATGATGCCCTATATCATGCTCAAGAGTGGTATTGGAGTGGAAAGTCTGCTTGTCCAAGCTGCCTTTTATGGGTTGATGGGGGTTTTTACATTTATAACGCCGGTTACTTTGCATATCCTTACAAAAGGTTATGTGATCCGACTCTACTATAAAGATGAAGTGGACACCTATACAGCCATTACCTACAATGCCATCTTGGCAGAAAAAGCAACTGTTTTCCATCAGAAAGATGTAAAGATTCCAGACATCACCAAGATGTTTACAACATTTTATGCTAAAACGAAATCAATGCTTGTTAATCCTACACTTTTCCCAAATCCTCAGGATTATAACCATCTCATGGGCTATGACAAATCCTCATTTTTTAAATTTGAGGAATTAGAAGAGGTAAAGGAAGCTGATGAGAGGAAATAATTCGAAGATCATACAGTATCATTGTCCATAATGCAGTACTATATATGTGGAAGAATGTAAAAATCTATTACACTTGCTTAAGTATCAGGTAGCTGAAGTATTCCGTATGCATTTTGGAATGTATGAAAAGGGACTTCTTAAAAAATATTACAAACAATGTGAGAATTTCTTCACAGTTGATGACATAAAATACAGTTAAAAAGGAGATGCTTAGACCTGTCTTGTGCTTGTTTATTATTGGTTTGATTTTTATTGTTAGCTCTGCAGAGAACTGTAAAATGCCTGAGCTGTGTGGCAGTCTCACCATCTCTGTGTCAAAAGAAGCCATTTGTAATAGATAAATCATCAGCACTCATTACCTATCAAGTAGGTAGTTTGGCTGTTGAGCCTTAAATATTAATTGTACTTAATCCAAAAATACTGGGCTTTTTGTCACTGCTGCTGATGGTATAAAGGGAGTGAACATGGCTTTCCCTTCCCTTCCCTTTGTGTGGCCATCGGTAGCCAGAAGGAGTCTCTAGAAAACAGACTGGTATTTTTGTGAATTCCTGCTACAATCTCCTCCCAAAGGAGGGGAAAACATGGGAAGAATGGCTGTGTTGCAGTAATCTCTAGCTACTTAAAGCTACTCTGAGGTTTCTTAAACTAAAGTCCCACTCAGCGCAACCCTGTCCCCAAAGGTGGAGAGCAATAAGCCTCTTTCTGGGGAACAGGAAAGCACTGTGGCATAAATTTGCTCTGCGAGCATCCTACAGACAACAGGTGCTGTATTTGAATCAACTTAAAGAAAATTCTAGCAGCCAGTGGTTAAAATGCATTCTGACAGCATTTGTGTAAGGTGGGGAAGCAATTGTGCTTTTAAAAAACATACTTCTTGATTTTTGGCACTGCAAGGAAAGCGCCTTTCACTCAGCTTAAAAGGGGATCAGGTCTTTTTGTGTTACTAGACTGGTTCTTCTCCCTTGAGAGTGTAGAGGTTGGATTTAAATCTTTTAGCCCAAGGCACATAAACTGACAGATAATTGTTTTCAAAGAATGAGGGGCCTAAATATTTTGAGTCATAAAAAGTACTGAATTGGAAAAAAACCCCAAAATAGAAATAATCCTTCTGTGTTAGCCGTGCCCTTTGTAATACGAAAATCTGATGCTTGCTACTAGTTATCCTGATCCTCCAAATAAAAAAAAGTTATAGCTAACTTTCAAGATGTTTCCGAAGTTCTAGCTGAAAAACTGTATTTAAAAGTCTAAATGTCTTCCAGTACTATTACTTCAATTTCCTTTTGTAGGATGACACTACAGATGATATTAAACCAGTGGTTTTGAATGTTGCTTTTCTGGCTGCCCTCAGTGAACTTGCTGCGTAATCAAAAAGCAAATCATCCCATCCCAGTATTTTTGAGGCAGTTCTTTTGTGTTGGCACAGCTATAATTTTAAAAGCCTTATTGAGTCTCATTAAGCCAGTATCGTTCCCGAGGTAGCAATAATATATAAATAAAATTTTCATGAATTATACTGAACGTGTGAGGTTCAAATTATATTGAACAAGCAATTCTGATCACTTGGTTGTACTACTTGTCCTCATTGAAATGTTTTACACCTACTAAAAGTAATCTTTCCGTTCTGATGCATTCACTCACTTCTTTTGGTGCTTGCATTGAAAGATGAGGTTGACTTGATCTTCCAATGCCAAATACAGGGAGAACAGGAAATAAGAGTTTGTAGAAGGAAAGACTCCAAAATTATATTTGTGTACTCCATTGGCAATATCAAAATCCTCAACTTTTTCTTCTGACTGCAAAAATTTTTCATTTCTAAATTTGAGATTGGGCCAATTCAGAATTGAGCAGCAAGAGTAAGATATCTCCATGCCAGTGGCTAAGTTTCTATCTGTGGAAGATAAATATTATTTCTTCTGCTCCTGTTCTGATAGTGAAAAGAAAGTTAAGTAGTAGGTGACTTTCTGACACATAGATGTTTAAAAATAATATTAAAGAGTTCAGAATTCTACCAGAAGATAGATGATGATTCTGGCTGTGATTTAGTCTCAGAAAAAATACTAAAACTTCTAATGTGCCACTTAAATAATAGGGTAGTATACTTTTATATTAGGAAAAGAGAAGACCAGACTTACTGAAGATACCCAATATTCTACCTGTTTCTGCTTTGTTTACTGCTACACTTAGATTGTGTACTTGGAACTTTAGGACCATTTAGGTTGGAAAAGACCTACAAGATCATCGACTCCAACCATTAACCCAGCACTGCCAAGTCCACCACTAAACCATGTCCTTAAGTGCCTTTATACATATTTTAAATATCTCATGGCGTGGTGACTCAACCACTTCCCCAGGGAGCCTGTGCCAATGCTTGACAACCCATTCAGTGAAGAAATCTTTCCTAATATCCAGGCTAAACATCCCCTAGTGCAACTTGAGGCTGTTTCCTCTTGTCCTATTGCTTGTTACTTGGGAGAAGAAACAGATCCCCACCTTGCTACAACCTGCTTTCAGGTTGTAGAGAGTGATAAGGTCAACCCTAAGCCTCTTTTTCTCCAGGCTAGCAAACCCCAGTTCCCTGAGCTGTTCCTCATAGGACTTGTGCTCCAGACCCTTCACCAGCCTCACTGCCCTTCTCTGGACAGACTCAGCACCTCACTGTCCTTTGTGTAATGAGGGACCCAAAAATGAACGCAGGATTTGAGTATACTTGCACATATGTGACTGGTTTAGATCCCTGGAATTGTTGAGAGCAGTTATTCACATTAGAATTAAAATGAAGGGAGTTTTAATGCAAAAAGACTTCAAGATGTGTTTCTGCTTTGCTCTGGGTTCTGAGCAGTCTGTCTTAATAAAGATGTTTTGTAGTGCATTGTGTGCATTTCCAAGTGGGAGGCTCTGAACTGCTTAATGTCCTTCTAAGGTAGAAAATGTGCATAAACCAGAACAGGCCCTCTTGATGATAACAAATCCTGCAAGAGAATGAACTGTAGTGTGTGTTTCAATAAACAAATTAGTACGAGGTAATTTCCAAAGTCTGTTAACTCCATGTCTTTTTAACAACCTTATTAATTATGTGCACTACTATTCTCTTCTAGTGTATTTTTCTTCAGTTTTATACACTTGGTGAAAACCAGTGCCAAACAATTGCAGAAGTATTCCTACCTGCTAACAGTTTTGTCCCTGGGAGTTGTTTATATTTCTTTGGGTGTAGGTAACTTGTACATGATATGGAAGAAACAATTTATGAGATCTAGAGAATGTGCTTGTACACATGGAGGTTTTGAAGGAAATACTGATACAGAAGCCCAGTTTTCTGAAGTAAGTGATCTACAAACTGTCTTATTTGCAAGGCAATGCCTACCATAAAGGCTGACAGCTCCCACAGCCTTTTCAGGACCAACCAATCACTTATCCAGAGCAGCTCTGTCTCACACCTTACTCTGGTACCAGTTTCACTCGATCTGGTGTGAAGAGCAGGAACATATCAATGTGTATCAGGAATAGTGTCGTCAGCAGGACCAGAGCAGTGATTGCCCTCCTCCACTTGGCACTGGTGAGCCCACACCTTGTGTACTGTGTTCAGTTCTGGGCCCCTTAATTCAGGGAGGACATTGAGGTGCTGCAGTGTGTCCAGAGAAGAGCAATGAAAATGATGAAGGGTCTAGAGGGTAAGTCCTGTGAGGAGCAGCTGAGGGAGCTGGGATTATTTAACCTGGAGAAAAGGAGGCTCAGGGGGTACCTTATCACTACAGCTATGTGAGAGGAGGTTCTAGCCAGATGGGGGTCGCTGATCTCCCAGGCAACCAGCGATGGGACTTCCTCAAGCTGTACCAGAGGAGTTTCAGGATGGACATCAGGTGGAATTTCTTCACAGAAAGGGTGATTAGACATTGGAACAGGCTGCCCAGGGAAGTGGTGGAGTCACCATCCCTGGAAGCGTTCAAGGAAAGACTGGACATGGCTCCCAGTGCCGTGGTCTAGTTAACGTAGTGGTGTTTGGTCGTAGGCTGGACTCAGTGATTTCAGAGGTCTTTTCCAACCTAGTTAATTCTGTGATTCTGTATGAAATGGCTGTAGCCTCCTTCCTAGACACATTCTTCCTATCCCCTTCTAACCTTAAAAGCTTCCAAAAACATCATAGATGACTGGGTTTTTTTTTTTTTTTTTTTTTTTTTCCTTTTGAAGAACAGTCAGGATATGTGCAGATTTTTGTTTTCAGTCTTTTACTGCATGCTATTTTCTTTCTGGTGACCCTCTCCCTTTTCTCAAGTTTTTGGCTTTGTCCACATTATTATTCATTAGTCCCTATCTGTTCTTAATTATAAAGTACAAAGCTCCTTGTCATTCTTTAAAGTTATTTTTTAAATTAAATTATCCCACAACCTTCATCCTTTTTTTGCAAATGTAAAAATTTCTGATGAGAAAATTATCCCCTTTTGATACTTCAAAGAGAAATCTTTAAAGCTCTGAGGTACTTCACACTCTTAACCATACTCTGTAGAATTAAAAGGTAGCTAATTTGACTGGAGCTTGCTTTATTACAAACCGAAGTCATTGCATTGGCAAAGATGAAGAAAATCTGTAAATTTTTGCATGGTACCATGAGGGTCTAATTTAGGTGATGGAAACTTCATGAAAATCTCTTTGTGCTGTTAAAATTAAGAGCAGACATGTGAATTATTACAATTGCTCAGTATAACTTAATAGAGTGGAAACTTGGTAAGATGCTGTAATTTGTTCTGTGGCCATACCACAAATTTCTTCATGCCTCATACCATGGATTTCTTCATGCCCCATGTACAGCATAGCCTGCTGCAGCCTGCCTGAGAAATGGGACAAGTGTGCTTAGCTAGGAGTTGGATCCACTATAATAAGATTATTCCAAAGCTATACAGACCTCAGCAAGCAGCTATTTTAAGCAGGGAATAACACAAAAAAAGAGCAAACAGCCACAAAACATGTACAGCTGTCTTCATTTCTAGAATTCCAGGGTAGGCAGTGTTGCTGTGGTGTGTTTACTGTGAGCCTCAGGTAGGATACATCCCTTTCTTCTCCCCTCACCTTCTGCTTTCTCTTTTTTTTTTGACAATTTTAATAGTTTAATGAATACTTTAGAGTATAACTGTAAGTTTTAGTCCTAAACTTGGCTTGCAAAGAATAAATCATGAAGCTACTGGCAAGAGGCAGGGAATTATTTCCAACATAATTGTTTCCACAGGAAAACCATACCACCTGGTATGTATTTGCTACACTTTAATAGTCTCCAGTGGTTTAATGTGATATATTCAAATCAAACCACTAAACCAAAGTTCATGCAGCATTCAATAAAATATATTCTGAATAATGCACAGAACTTTTTCTATATTTCAACAACTCTTTGGTTCCTTACTCAAATGCTACCAATTCACTGCTGGATATGTGCCAGTGCACTGCTCTTGGATTGGACTGCCATGGCACTCTCAAGCACTTCATCAGCTGCATGTAGAGGAAATGAATCCTCTACTTCTTTCTTATATCCCTGGGCATGACTTTCTACTTCCACTATAAACATTGTCAGAGACAGGGTGAGGGGATTTGAGAAGAGTCTGTGGTTTTCTATTCTTCATTCTGCTAGTCGAGTGTGTTTTTATTTTGCGGATGCAGTCTTGTGCCTTATATAGAACCCCTTTATGTTGAAGTGCCTTCAGCATCAACCCTAAACCCAGAATCAGAAGGAATAAACATGTCTGCTTCCAGATGCAAAAATATCTACTTCAAAATTTCTCAAATGGTCCTGCAAGAAAAATTATTATTGCCTCTGTCTTTATTGAATAAATGTTATTAACATCTTAAAAGAGTATTCCATTAAAGTGAAATTTTGTGACATGCTGAGAACTAGGACATAATCTTTAATTCTGTCTGACTTAGACTTTGAAATGGAGTACTTTGCTATACTGATGGACTGTCATTTACTTTTCTGTGATATTATGATCACATAAATCTTTCCTGAGGGAGATTTTAGTGATTTATAAGTGCTTATCTGGTCAACATACTCATCTGCACCAACAATCCAAATACAAAGTGATTATTTTGAAAAGCAATCACAAGTAAGTTAAGCACTTTTTGGGTGCATTGAGAAAGAAGATAAAAATATCATGAATTATTTTAAGGATTTTAGCCACAAATCAGTGAGGAAGCTTGGAATAAACTTCTATTCTCAGCATCTCAGACGTAAAGAAAGTAAGAATCATAGGTATGAAATTCTAAATTCTTTAGACTTGAATTTATGTACTGTTAATTGGATATGAGAGTTAGTTCCTACTGAAAATACTTGCAAAGGATTTCTAAATAATTGAAGTAAATTGTGACAAAACCTCAGTGAAGTAACATTATTGTGCTGGAAATATTTAAAAATAATTTAGATTGTTTTGATTTAGTGACAATTTGACCAAACGCAGCAGTCAAAGTTGTAGGCTTTATAATCATGGTCATAAAGGATATTTTAGCTGTGATACCTGTTTTCCCATTTAGCCAGCCAGTCTTATGCTGACTTTTTAAAGCATTTGAATAGTCTTGACTTGTGCAATAAAAGTGCACTAAGGAAGGAGCAAGAGGTTTCTGCATGTGTCTGTCTGTCCGAACCACCAGGGGGGACTCATTCCTCATCTATAATTTTACTGCAGCAAGTATCTGGAAAAAACTCCTGTGCTTGGACCAGGTCTAGAGAGTCAGTTCAGCAGAGAGCTTGTCTTCATTTATATGAAGAGAGCTTTTACGTAAAATCTTGTCAGTCTGCAGTGCTGTTTCCCATGAGTGCATCAGCCACCCAACACCTTGGGCAGCAGCACCAGATCGAGCCTGGCCACAGAGGGACGTTCATTCAGCTGGGAAATCTTTTATATCAGTGGAGTACAGTCAGTGCCACCTCCTGCCTGCTTCACACCGACCTGGGACTTGTGCTAAACCTATTGCACTGACAGAAGACTCAGTAGAGAGCCTGACTTGTCTTCTCACTCATTAAACTCCTTCACACCATTGGTCATGGCTTTGTGGTTGAAAGGAATATTTTTTTGGCTGTACATGCAAAAGGTAGCTCTTCTTTAGCAGTTGCTTCATTCCTCTTTTGTGACTGTCTCACTACTCCATTTCTTTTTTCCAACTATTACAGCCTTCCTGATTTATTTAAATTTCACTGCATGTCTTACTATTTTTAGGCAAAATTTGTCCATCTTGAAACAGAACTGTGTTATTGCTATGATCACAAGGGGCTTATATGTTTTACAGCGTCCTGTTAACAGCAAAAATCTGTGTGTGATGTATGTACTCTGGAGATCTGTCAGGAAAGTTATATGATTTTGAATTCCCACTTAAAAGCCAAGTGCTAGAAATTTCTTGAAATTTTTAACTCTGTCAGGCCTGTGGGACTTTTCTTGTGGTCCATAGAAAGATTTGGAACTACTGAAGAGAATTGTCTAGCCGCAAAAAATTTTCAAATTTTTATCTTCTTTTGCGAATTATTACAGTGTAGTAGGTCATTAGTTGGTACTTTCAGGTACTTTTAATTGAATTTTCACCTTCCCTAACTAATTTAGGAGCTACCCCCATCTCTGGGCACAATCAGTAATGGTTTTGTGCGCATCATTATTCTTAAATTATCTTTTGTGTTATATGTTTAGGTTTCTATAAAAAATTTTCTTAATCATTTGCTACTTTACCTTTATAATATGTAAAATATTACTGTAGTATGTACAGAGTTTGTGAGAATAAAATCTTTTAGGCACTGTGATGGGGAATGGGGAGAGTCACGACAATTGATTAAGTTATGTTTGTTGTAATTTTTATCGAGTTTCTGGCTTAGCACAAACTCAAATACCTGTCTATTTTATATACTCTTTTTTTTCTTAAAAAAATATACGGTTTCTGATCTAAGAGAAGTCAGCAGACATATATACGAACCAATAAGGTAACTTATGAGAAAAGAATGTGCTTAATTTATGTAAGTCATTCTTCCATTAAATTCAGTAGTTTTCCATGTTTTATTACAGTGAGAAAAAAAATTTAGTTGTGTTTCCTCTCAGTTAGGTGGGGGTTCTGCTCTCTCAAACGAGGCATTAGGCTTAATTTGATCTGTTTCTGTAGCTGGGACTAGCAGTACTGCTGGCTTTGTGCAGTAAGAGCTGATCCTGTTTAGTCCGCAGAATTGATATAGCAGATACGGGCAAATATGTTATTATTTGTGCAATTCCCTAAGAGACAGAAATAATGGCATGTATCTAATACCAAAATGCTTTAAGAGGTTTTTTCTTTGGTGTTTCAAACTTGAGTATCATGATCTGTGAGCTGGAGTGTTTTTAGCGTCACAGGATAAAATCAGGTTGAAGGCTACCTTCAGCTGTGACAGATGGATTCTGTGTTCTTTAGAAACATTCCAGTCAAAGCTGGACAGCCTTTGTCAGTAATTTACTCATGTTTGGTGTCCCCCTGGCCCCGGGCCTGTGCATAGCTCTGTGCTCTGGGCAAACCATGCAGTGCTGCTTCTCCAGCAGAAACTATGGGGAAGAGTCTGGGAGAAGGTGTCAGAGAGACTCTGGGAGGCAGATGTGGGAATTATCAGCTGCAATTTTATAGATTTTTGAATTTGTTCCCACTAAGAATTATAACTGTGATAGATACAGCTTTGAAGGGGGTATCTGGCATCATGCAGGACATCAGTGGTTCTACTCAGTAACGTCAGATGGATGCATTCAGCTCTGTTTGAAATATGTCCTCTAATTACATTCCTCCAGATTTCTGCTGTATTCTTAAAGCACAGTGAGCTTTGTAAGAAATTTATTATGAAAACTTTTGAGAGGTACTGACTACCATAAAAATAAAAGAATGGACTTGGTTTTCATCAGTTATGGATTTTTTTCTTCTTTAATATGTACAGGAAACTCTGTGTTTGAAATTATGCCTTTAAAAATGTTACACCTGATGAGTCAACTAAACTTGCTCATTATGTGCTTCTGGTAGTCATAATGTCATTTCACTTCCCCATTTCACACAGTTTTCTCTTTCATTTTTCACTTGTGGCTTGAGCTGTATTGTCTGGGGAAAATGTAACAACAAAATCAGAAATTCTTTTTCTTAACAAAATTCAGTGTGATGATAACTGACAGTGCTGCAGTAGGATTAACTAAGATTGCAGAGAATTTGATAAATACCAGAACTTTCCCTGAAGACATGTGACTGACGATGACTGTGCTGAATTTTGTTCCTCTTTCTCCCAAACGACGTTTTATACCGTCGAGTACTAAGCAAAAAAAAAGTAACTATGTTTGGACTTCTTTTCTTCATTTTATTCACCCCAGGAGTTAGTGAATTCCTCTGTACATCATCAGATCTTGAAATGTCATATACGTTTTGTGGTAAGTAAAAAATAAATAATCCTTTTGTTAAATTTGCATGAAAATTACTGTAGTCTGAGGGATTGTGAATTTTCTTTCAAATTTGTTTCTTTGGTGAATACAGAAAAATAAAAAGAAGTATACTTCTGTTATTAATTACCTTGTTATATGAATTTTACTTCATAGACATAAATATTACCATGATGCTGCTTCCAGTAGCTACATGAGGGAGAATTTTATTCTCAAGTGAAGTAGTCATATTTTGGTTCAGGAAATATTAGAAGACAGTGGATTTAAACTTGGATTTAAACTCTGTCATATGAATTATGCCTCTTGAGTTAACCAGTATGTTACAATGAAAAGCTTGAAGTATGTGGGAGAAAAAGAGGGAATGTGGCATCCTGTCAGACTGGGGTACCGGTCGGGCTCTGGGACAGCACAGTGTGTCTTTTCTTGCCATGTCTGTGTCGTAAGCTGATATTTTGTGTGTTTAAAAAATGCTAGGTGGGTCACTCACAGAGTAAATCTACTCAAAGGTTCATTTACATTATCCTGGAAAATATGCTGATATCTTAAAAATATTTTTAGCTGTTGTCAGCATGATTAGTGTAAGTAGGGATATTTTCAGCAGAAGACCATGCTGACTTAATGCTAATAAAAGTTTGTATATCTTCAAAAGATAAATAAAGGTATTTTTGTCTCTGTTTTTTGTGTGCAAAAGATCATCAACCAAATATTGACTTCTCTTGTTACTTAAATATGATATTGGTTTTGCCCTCTAAATGTAAAAAGAATAATGTGATTTAAAATACTTATTTAATATTTAATGCATATATTGGATCATTTTATAGCATAACCTTATATTAAATACATTTAAAAATATGCATGTGGTTTTTTTGTGTATAAATCTATATTCTTATTATTTTTATGGAGAAGTCTTTTCACATTATCAATGTGAAATGCTTTTTTTCTGTAGATTCTACAGCTCATGCTTTCATGTTTAATCTGACACCTTGCACGGTGAACAAATCTGTCTGGAAGGCTGCTCTTACCTGGATCCCAAGTGAGTCTCTCTTAACTAGACAATTATATTCTGAAAATGCTGAAAGTGAGATACAACTGAAAAACTGACACTTCATCCCAAGAGCCAAATGATTTAGGAAATCAGTTTATGGGATTAAAAATGGAATGGATAAACTATAGTGATGGACAGAAATGATGATTTGCAAAAATGTGTTTGAATTTTACTTGGAGCAGTTACCAGAGCCTTGCACACGGGCTGTCATTGTATGTGAAAGTCTGAGACAGTTTAAGTGTACATGCATTTTACTCTTCTGGCCTGGAGAATATCCAGGAAGATCCAGGTCTTTCAAAGGAGAGAGAGTATCATCAGACCATCCAGCTATGGCAGGACTTCTGCGAAGATTATGCATGTTCCAGAAGCTGGAAATGGTGCTGGGTTTTGTGTCCAAACTCAGCTGTAATCTTTAGACCCAGTGTTAAACTGGCAAGCTCAGCTAATGAAATGTTCAGGAAATGTCTATACCATAAACTTCACCTTCTGGAAGGTTTGCTTCCCTAGAGAGACATCATTAGTATGGCTACTGGCATTCACAGTAGTTTGTTTGCAACACCTGCTTAAAACTAAGGTCTTAATTTGAGCACATGTTTAGGTTAGCAGTGGAGATGAGTGAACTCTGTTTTCTTTAGTGAAGAAATTGAAACAGATTTTGAAAAAAATTGCTCTCCCAAATATTTTTTAAGACTAATTTTTTGTTGTTGTTGTTGAAAACAATGATAGTTTTAAAATTTTTTTCTGGAAGTAGCAGTTTTCAAGAGATATTCTTTTTTATTTTGGGGGGGAGTCTTACAAAAATACTGTATTTCAGCAAAATCTAGTTTTTATCTAAATACTAGGTCTCCATATATGTTCTTTTCTCCCCTCCAGTTACCGTTTTCTTACTTACAATGTTTTAATTAGGAAGTGACATCCACATTTTGAAGATTGTCTTCCATGTCTGGTATGATGGTGCCAAAGCACTCACCTGGAAAGAACTCCTCTGCAGTGGAGCTGATGATGAATACTCAGTATGTGGAAGGCTGAAAGGAGGTTGGTGTAAAAATACGTGGTGCAATCAACCCATGCAAACAGATTTTTCTCTCCACAATCTAGACCTTGCTTGGCAGACAGCAGACCTCAGATCAGGCAGTTCTCCAGTGCCAGAACCCCATTAAAGTAGAAAATGTCCAAATTCTATGTTTTAACATCTTTGTACTGCAGTTTCCATCTCCATAAATGAGGATTACTAATGTCCTTCATCTCATTATAACACTTATTTTTAACATCTCTAAAACAACATGACAAGACTGCATTTGACTGGGCTGAACAGGAAACTTGAGACAAGGTGCTGTAGGCACTACTAATATCCAGAGCAAAGGTTATTTAGATAATCTGGTGTTTTTTTAAGAGGTTCTCTACATCCAGATATGATGCTTTGGTTGGTTTTTTTTTGTAATAGAGAAGAGTCAATCCTTTGGTAGGGGCTAACAAGCATTAGTATGACACAGGCTCTGATTCAGAGAATTCAGGCAGGACGTCAGACTAAAGGCCAAGAAGACCTGTAAGGAGGTCAAAATACAGTCTCTGTTTTCCTTTCCTTAAAAATCAGTATCATCTCTCTTTGGTTACCATTTAAGGAAAGTACTATTACGAGTTAAATTACTGGAGTTATCACAGTAGGATGGATCTGGAGGAGATGTTGCAGAAGCGCTGTGGTTAAATTTCTATTTTTTAATGGGGTTTCAACAAGTAGTCAGAGCTCTGAGAGAAGAACCAGGTGAGGGCTTTATCAGTGAAAGAGTAAATGGCATTGGCAACTGCTGCTGAGAGATATGCCATATTGCTTTGAAGTTATTTAGGCAGTCTGATTGATGGCTTTATGGTTAAGTAACCCTTTGTATTATAATTATCTCTGTTTTACAGAAACACTTGCAGCAGAATTTGACATTAAAGGTTCAAGAATACAGTTTCCAAAGGTACTTTTCAATGTTTTATATAAAGAAATAATAATAGTAAAATCACATATTACAGGTATGTTTTTTTCTGAAGAGAGATGTTCACCCAAACTGTAGAAAATGGAAGAGGAAATGTCAGAAAACTTTCTTGTAAAAGAAGTAATGACACTAAATTGGTAGCATCTCTGAAATACTAGATGTTCTAAGGTTATTATTCCTCTATCATTCCTCCTTTATTTTATAAAAGGAAAGACCAAAGAAATCAGTTAATGTCACCTTAATAATTCCATTTTTTTGGTAAATTATTCTCTTTCCTTTTACCTGTTTGAGTAAATCCATTAATATTCCTTCTGCCCATTTCATTTTTTATTTTACATTGTCTTCACATGCTGCTCTCTTACTTCATGAAACCATTTTCAAAGATTTGAAGAGGGATAACAATATCCAAAGAGTAAAATCAGTGCACCGCTCTTAAACCAGGAGGAGCACCAGCCCTCAGGTTAACCATTCTCATCCAGCAACTGCCTTATCAGCTGCCTGAGCTTTTCGAAGACCCTAATCATCCCTACTAATCCCTAAAAATGTCACTAAGGAGCTCCTACTGGTCCAAAATCTCCAGCACCCCCTTCAGCTCAAGGGCCTCCAACAGTAGACTCCATCCAGTCCAGCACCTCTTGTGGCCCCGGAGCTAGTGGACAGGAGCATCCTCTGCTGTGAGCAGTCCTCTTATGAATAAGGAATTTACAGCAGACCTGACACTTCCTGATGGGGCTCTGCTAGACCACAAAATGCTGTTCCTGAGTACGCTGGTCATGAGAAGAAAGTTGAGCACTATTTTTTTTTTATGCACTTATATAAATGACTATACCCATGATAACAGTCCCTGAGGGGAATCTGTCTTTTTCAGTTCTGATGGAAATCACCAAAACCATTCCAATCAGCTCCTTAGACAAGAGCAGGCAGCATTGTGCACTAATTATCTTTTTTTTCTCTTGCTTTTTTTAGGGCAATTATACTGTTGTTGTGCAAGGATTCTCTGATGATTCTGAGAATAATATGCTCATGTGCTTGAATTTTACCATGATAGTAAAACAAGATGCTTTCTGAGTGCAAGAAACTTACCAGATAATTCCAGAACACTGAGGTCACTTCTATGGGCAACTGGAATCCAAGCTGTGAAGTAATAAGCACACTAAATTTCCTGAGGTAAAAACTTCATGTGCTGTCTGCAAAGCTATATGATGTATAGTCTTACTCGTTTGTAGCACAGCCGTGATCAGTTGCTCAGCCAATGTGCAGAAAATCTCTGGGAATCAGGCATCCTGATTAATCCACAGAATAACCCTGACTGGATGTCAGGCTGGTACTGCATTTTGGTACTGTGCCTTGAGGTACAATAAAGTTGAGTCCTTCAGGCTGTGCTGAAGTAATCAAGAAGTTTTGAAGTTTGAAGTGCAAGAATCAGAGTTTCATCAGTACTCCATTTAAAATAACACAGCAATTGAATTTGGGAACCCTGCTGTGAGGTGGTGGTGGGGATTTTTTTTGTTTATTTGGGGGTTTTTTTCTTCTCTTGTAACAATAAAGCTTCTTTGTACAATCAACTGAAGACATGTTTTTTATTCTCCTGTTGTTTTCTGATTTTTCTTCAGATGTTTCATATTGTTCTGCTCTGTTTACACCAAGCTGAAAGAGAGGAGTAACAATTTGTTATGTGGTAGTAGCTGATGTGGATAAAATCCAAAGTGGAACATTTTTCCAGTTGCACTGATACAGTGCAGCTGAATTTAGCCATCCAGAGATGCAACTGCAATCCCTTAGAATGTTTTTAGCTCTTGCTCAGAGTCCAAGGGGCAGAGGCTACACAAGCTGTGTTCTTCAGAAGCAGGAGGATGGTTGTCACCCAACAGGCTGGTCTATTCCTCAGTTATTCCTCTAAAGCATGTCTAAGGTTTTCCTGTTGCCTTTTGCCCCTTGGGCAGCTGACACTGGGTACCCACCTGCTCTCTCTGCTGTTCCTCCACACCCAAGACCTTCAGTAAGATTTTGGTGGAGCATGAGTATTTGGTCCTTAGGAAAAGTGCTGTCCTTGATGTCCCATTTTCATCCCCAGCCCGCAGAGTGGGGCTGGTGAACTTAAAGAGTTCAGAGGCTTTCCCCAACTCAGAGGACACTTGATGCTGCACTTTGTGCTGGCTACTAGTTTGTGCTGTGTCTAGCAGATTGCTTCCAAACGCCTGGAAAAAGTTCAAAGCCAGAACAAACCAACCCTCTTTCAGACTGCTAAATACCAAGCATGAAAATTAGGAGATGTGAAGATTTTAATTTCACTTTACACATTAAAAAAGATGTTCTTCAAACTTGGTATCAGAAAACTCAACACAAAACCCCATACCCAAGTTTCTAGATACTCCATTTAAAACTGAGGTTTAATACAGGTAGTTTGGCTACATAAAGCAAAATCGTTAAGAGTCAGTAAAGACAGAAGTAGAACTGCATAATGATTGGAGACAAGAAGCCATGATAACATCCAAGTGATGATGGCAAAGCATCTGTGCTCACATTCAGTCCACAGATCATTCCAGGAGCAGTCCAGGATGGAGTATTGCAGCATGTGCTGCTTATATTTGAGCTGATTTACTACCATTATGATAAATTTATTCCTAATCTGAAATATCAATCAAAAAGCAGCCAGAGAGCATGATAGGCAATACCTACCTTTCTTCTTCTGTTTTGCTTATTTCAAATAGTGTCTGTTTCAAATTACTGGCCTAAGGAACAGTCTTACCTTACGATGTCCCTGTGTCTATGTTTCACAGCATCTAGCGACCACAAGTCTCAAAATCATCTTTAGTGACAAGGCGTCCTGAGATTTTTGCTGGCCTGGATTATTTAGAGTGTGAGAAGAAATTTTCAGTTTAATTAGCAGCAAGTAACACAAGTAGGAGAGATTAACAGCTCTTGGAGATCAAAGATGTTCAAGTGCTCTATTTTACATAAGCACGTTTTAATGCTTTATGTATGGTGCAGAAAATTTACAGTACATGTAAAGGCATAACTAGAATTTCTGTCTCTGAATAGAGACATTTACAGATAAACATATGCACTCAGTATCTTGCCATGCAGACTTTTATAATATAGATTTTCAACTGAAGTGTTATAATTTTACATTCCAGCAGATAGGATTGCAAGGCAGAGCGCAGGAGCCACATTTTGTAAAGCAAAGACTTTTCAAAGACTTCAAGCTTTCTCCTTCTCTGACTGGAAGTTTCCACTTGTTCCAGTGCTGGTGACTGCCACACCATGTTCTCTCCTGGACAAGAGGAGACAGATTTTGTAAAGTGTCAGATCGTGCTAACAACTTACCTGGAAATTTCTGTGATGCTCGAGGGTGAAGGGCTGAGCTAAAGGCAGAGCTTTGCTCTGCATGTCTGGTTGCTGGGACAGAGCTCTTAAAAGGCTTTCCTTCCTTCTTCCTGCTGTTGTCCAGAGCCGACAAATGTTTTCCCTTACCTCCTTTCCAAATTTCTCTGAGCCCATATTCATGGCTCCACAGCGAATAGGAGTCTACCTAGGATGAAGTGAGCTACCTGGGCTCTGTAAAGACTGATCTGAATGTTTCCCTTTTCTTCACTTTATTGGCTCAGTAAAATTCAATCCATTTTTTTCTTCTTCATTTTCTCCCTCTGTCTAGAGATGGAATGGAGTGAATACTGTGAAATAAAACATCAGCTAAGAATTTCTTTCTTAAAACATTCTGTGAGAACTACATGCCCTAAGATCCTTGTATTTTGCCAGGAGTTCCAGTGAACTGTGCAAAGCCTCCTCCCGTGCAAACAAAAGTAAATCAAGGAAGGTTTTGTGTTTGGCATATTTATGTGAAATTAATGTCTAAAGCCTTCACAAATACCTCTTTTTCTCTCCCTCATTACTGTTGTTTTTAAGAGACTGTCAGGATTTTCTGCAGATGGGAAAATAGCTTTTCTTCACCCCCTCACCCTCTGTCGCCAAATATGTAATTATAAGAAGAAGCAGTTCCTGTGCAATGTGGTTTCCAATAAGAGTGCACACTTTTTGAGCTGCGTTGTTACAGTTTTATTTGATAAAAGCAATAAAGCATACATAATTTCAAGTGAGAGTAGTCTTGCTGACCACAATAACATGTACATTTGCTGGCTGAAATTGTAATATCATTTGAGATAGACGCACAAATATAATTCCGTGCAATTCAGATATTACAATAACATCTCTTGTGTCCAGGGAAGCAATCCCATGGTCACCACTTAGCTTGGATGGCAAAAAGCACACATACTCATATGGAACAAATAAACTGTATGGTGCCTGCAGCAAGAAGAAGTTGGATTTAATGATGCAGGGGATGTGTCCTGATTTGTGTTACAGGCATCAAAAGAGCCATAGCAGCATCAATCCCTTCTGCACCATTTTTTTTTCTTGGTGGAAAATGCTAGCAAGTGCCTTGGAAGGGTCTGTGTAGCACATTATGCTGAATGACTTCAGCTCCTTAGTTCTGCCCATGAGTCCCTGCCAGCACGAGTGAGTTCAGGGGCAGCAGATGGGGTAGTGACATTTCTAATGGCAAGAGATAGGAGGGAGGAAGGGAGGAAGGGAGGGAAGGGAGGGAAGGGAGGGGGTTCCTGCCTGCAGAGCTTAGGGGAGAGAGGACAGGAGAAAGGAAATTTGGAATGTCTTCTTGCTGGCGATAGAAATGACTGGACTTTGGAAATCCTGGGTAATAGTCACTGTGTACACGTACTTGTCTCATGGATCCCAGGCATCCTTGTAGATCCCTTGGCTGCTGTAGAAGGGTATGTCCATAATCTCTTTTCTTCAAGATACGTTTTACTGCTGGCAAAAAGAGAACTTAAATATATGTATATAAAATACATATATTTAATATATATGCATATAGATTTATTATATGCATACATGTATTTGGGCAGGTATAACAACTTATCAAAGTTTCTGTATGAAAAAAACTCCCCACAATATGTTTCTTTCCTTGAGCTTTAGCTTAAGCATCTGCCTCAGCTACAAGTATTGTGTTTTTAAATTCAAAATTCTTGCTAAAATAATTTCTTACTGACATAACTAAGGAAGCAAAACTTTTAACAGCAGCCTGGCTGTTTGCTCGCAGGAGGGAACAGTCACTCATTCTAAGTATTAAGATTCCTGTCTGCCCGTTTCCCCGTGCTGCACAAAACCTTTGAGAACTACAGAGTAGATGATATTTTTTTCTTAACTTGTAACTTCTGCCAACTGTGCACATCCACTGAGTGTTATGTTCCATGAGAGGTTTGGCATCTCTGCTGGAGAAGTACCACCATACTGATTATGAAGTTGGTTTAATTCTTAAATACATTCTGTTCATCCACATTCCATTCAGACTTTTCATTATATTTCCCATAATTTTTGTATTTTAACATAGCACTGCAGTTTAACAATTTCAGTAATACAACTTAAAAAAAAACCAAAAAAAATGCCATACAATAAATAAAGATAAACACAGAAATCAAAATTTTAGCATTAGTCCTCCAAAAGCAATAGGAAATATTTGTTGTTCACTTACAAGCTTCCTAAAGAAGGAAATAATAAAAACACAGTGCATATGAGAGTGAACTGGTTTTCACTTTGACCCTGAAGTAATCTGACCCTGTTTTAGAATGACATGACTTTACTTCACATCTGAATATCAGCTGGACAGACTGGTATTTATCTTTTCTAATCCTATATCACACTGAAGTGTTGTGCTCCATGTCAGTGGATGTTGCAAGTAGTGGGATTTTCCTTACATCTATAAAGCATTAAAGATACTTTCATGACACAGATGTAATGTAGATAGAACAATGAACATCATTAATGAAAGTTTCAGAGGTGACTGTCAGAAAACAGACTGTCAGCAGGAGTATTCCTTCCTGATTCCCCAAAGCTTCCTTCCAGTGATTCTGACTGCTAGTTATCTCTAACCTGTAAAAGTTTTGGTGATTTTAATAATCTAATTAAGGAGGAAAAGGGATCCTTAAAAAAACAAATCTAAAGCAATAGCTTATCTCGAATAATCCAAAATATTAAAACAAAGAAACAGTATTGTCAGATGAGTAATAGAGGAAAAAAGTAGTTGCGGGAAATAAATAATTTTGATAACTTCCGAATGTTGTGTATTTATTTTGACTTAACTTAAAAAAAGGAGGCTTCAATTCATTTAAATTTGAGACACTTCAACAAATAACAAATATTTTCCTGCCTTTGTTTTTGAAAAATAGGTATTATTCAAGGAAAGATCATTGTGCCACAAAATCACTGTAATTTTGCTGATAAGCCAGGGCTCAAGCTGTGATCGCTGTACTCATGCTAGCATCTACTTGACAACCTGAGTCATCCTTTTGGGTACAGGTGCACAGCCCAGTTCTAAATGACTTTATATGCCTTTTTCTGGAATTGCTGAGCAAAGGGCAACACTATAAATTTGCGAGGAGTACAGCAGGAAACAAGTTGTCAGGCGGAGCAGATCAAACCATGTATATTAACTCTGTAAATTATAATTTTCTTTTAGTACTTCTAGTTTTATCAAAAGTAGATGCTCTAACAAATAGAACAAATAGACAGACTGATATGCCTCCTCCTTATGCACTTTTAGGAGTATATGGATAGGGTAACCAAAATTTAGAATAAAATAAAATAGTTCATTTGGCAGGAACCTCAGTGATCATCTCATCCAACCGTCTGACCACTTCAGTGTTGATCAAAAGCTAAAGCATATTTTAATGGCATCATGGACCTTATATGCCAACTTCTGCTACACTCTGCTACAGGTGTTGAGCGTCTCCAAATCTCCTTGAAGCTGCAAGGTGGACATATTCAGTAATATAGAATTTTATATATCCTAATCTTAGCACAGTCATTATGCAAATTGTATTATTTAAGTGCGGTGAGAAGTCTGTGATAAAATAAAGAAGTGATATTTCCTTCCAGACTGGTGTTGGTTCTAAAGAAAATATTTTATAGAAAAGTTACTTTGTTCAATATGCCAAGACTGGATGTCTGTGAGCAGAACAGGGAGTGACACAGAAGGAAGTGTCTTTTTCTGGCCTTGCTGGAGGGACAACACCCTGCAGAGTCCACAGTCGCTGTCGCGGCTGGGATGGGACTGGAATCATGTCTGCTCACTGGTTTACTGTTGCTTCTTTGACAGGTACCACCAATTGCTGTGATAGTCCACTTCTTCACCCAAAAATCACACAATGTTCTGAGAGAAAATACCGAATAAAATGATAAATATAATTTCAGTTTTGAAAACATGGAAGTAAATAGTGAAGAAAATATACGTGGTGTAAACGGTTACCTAAAATATACATTCAAAGACAAGATATTTGAAGTATTGATGGACAAAAACTGCAATATCCATGAGTCAAGCATTAATATTAGTTTCATTTGAAAGAGGTGATTTTCCAAATATTCTGTCAATACAACAGGGATGACTAAGACACCATAATTCTGTGACAAGTGCTAAAATTCACCATAAGCTCGAGGTATTCAGTAATTACAATTATAACAATCTGGTTTTTCAGCACTTGGATTGCAGTGGTGCCTCCTGTGAGTAGCTTGTAATCAGGATTGTTGCTTCCCTGCTGCATATCATATAAATATTTATGAAATTAGTAAAAAAATATTTTAAGGGTTCTTTGAAATGGGAATCATAGTCAGATCCAGAGTACCTACTAAGCATCTAACACCAAGAGAGTGACCTAGAATCCCTTAATTCTGCAGTGAAGATTGTTTGACATCTCCAAAGAGCAACCCATAAATCCTACACAATGGGGGACCGGTTCTGTGCCATGCAAGATAATTTTCTGCAGAGCATGGCAGACTGAAATAAATCTTATTTTCCAATGCAATTTCCACTGTAGTTTGTATTTTAAAGAATTAACAGTCTGAAAAGCACATAGCGTGACAAAGTAAAGCAGATACCATAACCCAAAGATTTTGCTGGACTACTAAGATAGAAACAGTGCCAGATTCCTAACTCTGATGAGTCTTGACCATATGCCTTGTTTGGATGTTTAAATTGATATCATGTGTGTGTGCCATAAAATTCAGCCTTTTTTTGCAGTGGTCTAGCATGTTTCCAAGGGATATCACAATGATCACAGTTCTGGGAAATATAAGAGGGTAAGGAAACTAAACTATCTCATTTTTCACCACAATAAAGAATGTGGCTGTGTTATCGAAAAGGTCCTAACAGAAGTATATTGGTGCAATCTTTAGATGAAATCACTGAGTCTTTCAGCAATATTCTCTATTTTTAGGTTCTATCTGAAGGCTGAGAAACTAAGAAAAAAGCAATATATTTTGAAGTGCATAGCCCTAGTGTGCACTGTGGTCAGATGGAAATCTTTCTGTCTGTCGTCTCTTACTGGGAAAGGATGGTTTTCCTTGATGCACATAAAAGCAAACTGCACGATGTAGCCTGCATGCCTTATTTTAATTTTGCTCTGTTCATTTCTGCTGGGAAGGGGAAAAATGGTAATCTTTGACTTTAAACAGGTAAGATAAATACCTAAATGTTCAGGAAAGAAATGGAATACACTCTGTTTAGGCTTTACATTCTTAATAACATTTCCAAAGTTCTATCAAGCCCAGAACAGGAGGTTGGCTGCAAGTTAGTGCCTCTCTCTGTAAAATCAACAACTCCTCTCAGAATTACAGCGCTGGAGAGCTTATCCTTGCTGATGACTGACAGGCTATTTTCTTGCTGAATAAAAAATGAGTAATCAAATGTGAAAGGAAGCTCTGTGCATGGAATCAAATTCTACACATCCTTAAGCATGACACAAACTTGCTTAAGTCAATGAAGCCATTTTTAAGGAGGATTTTTGCAGCTTGGCCCCAATAAGGTAAGTGCATACACATAACATGTCCTTGTCACTGTGGTCCCGAATGACTCAAACGACTTGTAACCCAGAGAGCTTTGCACCTGTGGGCTGTCAGCTCAAATCTGTCAAGAAACCAGAAGTTCCTGCTGCAAGAAATTTTATGCAGAAACTCGAAACAATGCTAGAAGAATATTAAGGCTGCATGTATAGTTATTTACTCATTTCAGGCAGCACTGTCATTCATTTTTAACGTCTCCCTTTCGGCTACAGCCTGATGATTCCATCTTTGATAACTTAATCACATAGCATTGCATTTCAAGCAGTGTGGTACAGGCATTTTCCCCAAATCTGCAGAAATCTTTGCTTTGATGAACAGAAATCTTTATTCAGCTTCTGAGCACCCTGTAAGCTTATCCCAGTCTAAGTGAAGGAACGCAAAAATAAGCCCATATTTGAGTGACACTGTACATCACAGTCACTGTCATGATCAAAGCTTAGTTGTACTGAAAATGTCTTTCCTGAAAATCTATTGAGTTGAAACACCAAAGCAGAAAGGAGAAATACTTGTTTTAAGTATGTGAAAATGGGTCCATTATATAATCAGGAATATTAGTGATTGCTAGTTATAGATTAAATAGCTTTTGCCTCCTGGGGTGTTTGCTTTCATCAAATAAAATGCAAGAGACCTAAGTGCTTGTTTAGCTTTTCCACAGGAAAATCTGACTCCTTTGAGCTTTAAAACTGAATAAGAATCTCTTCTAAAGGCAGGTTCTGTTATCTTGATTTCTTGAAAAAACTAACCCTTTGAAGGTCTTCTGTTTCCTGCAGATCACTCCACACAGTAGCAAACTCCCCACCTCCCCTTACTATAACACCTGCTGCACAAAAATCTCCCACAAAACAGAACGGTTTTGGTAGGCAAGTGACTCGGGTTCACCCTTCTCCATGTACAAGTTAAGTTTTGAATAGGGTTTTTTTGATCACTTGCTGAATCAACACCTTTCTATGCTCTGTATGAAAATAAAAAATAACTAAATGAAGATGGTGTCCCATGTGGTGGTCACCTGCATTGCTACTGCCAGCAGTTTTTCTCTGTATGATTGTTTAGGGAATCTTCCGCAGTGTCCTAGGTGTTCTTTGAGGAAAATATGTGTTGAAAGTCCTGAAAAATCCTGTAAATATTGGAAAAGACAGAGCTGGAAAGTCTTTGTAGAACTGTAATTTGTTTGGGCAAATGATCCCAAACAGCACTATCAGGTCAAGGCTTTTGGGAGCTGTTGGGCTGGAGGCAAACTCAGATTTAGTCATACGGTACGGAAATTAAGAGAACCATTTTCTGCTTTAAATGAGGTGTTAATTATCCTAGTAATTGAAACCAGACTAATTAACTCGGAGAATGATTGACATCACTCAAGTGCAGTTGTAAGAAATGCTGAGCCACTGAGGAAGCACGTAGCAGAGTGCAGTCAAGGATCCCTGGTCCACTGAGGGGTCCTTGGTTTGTATGGTAATTCTGGCTAAAACTGCCCCGACTGCTCGAGCACCTGGGAAGAGGACTAGGCTGCAGTGGTGTGTCCTGGCCCGAGGTCAGAGACCTCCTGTGCTGGTGTCCCCCTTGCACACCTGGGCTGATCCCGTGTCTCCCCAGCACACCTGGGCTGCTCCTGTGTCCCCCAGCACACCTGGGCTGCTCCTGTGTCCCTCAGCACACCTGGGCTGATCCTGTGTCCCCCTTGCACACCTGGGCTGATCCAGTGTCCCCCTGGCACACTTGGGCTGCTCCTCTGTCTCCCTTGCACACCTGGGCTGATCCGGTGTCCCCCTGGCACACCTCGGCTTCTCCCATGTCCCCCCAGCACATCTGGGCTGTTCCTGTGTCCCCCTTGCACACCTGGGCTGTTCCTGTGTCCCCCCAGGCACACCTGGGCTGCTCCCATGTCCCCCACGCACACCTGGGCTGCTCCTGCAGCCACCAGCTCCAGCCTGGGCTCCACCTCCCCCCTTGTCCCCGTGTCCCTGTGTGCACTGAAGGAGAAAGAAGAGGAATGGAGAGTGATCTGGATCTAGCAAGCAGCCCTGTAATTCAGCATCCGCCTGGAAGTCAGGCTGGGAAATATTATTATCCAGGGAAGTGAACAGCTTCTGTTGCCTTGGAGCTATTGTTTTTCTCTCTAGCAGGGCTGCTATGAATATTAAAGAAACTAATAGTGATCCAAAATAAAAACTGTGATTAATGTTATGTACCAGCCTAGTTTTCTTATGCTGTGAGAAAGCAAGGGATAATAGAAAAAAATCCTGTCTCACAAAAGGTGAACAAGTTTATTAAGTTGTATGGTGGATGCTGCAACAAAGATATTTTATAGTGCAAATTGCCTCCTGTGTAGGCATTTGGCAGAAAGCTACTGTCCTGGTGAAAACAGAAAACATGTCTTCTGCACTTTTCTTTAATGTTTTTTAAAATTGTGTTGTGGGAAATTTTTTATGACAGTGTTGTTAATGTCCAGAATACTACTCTGACTATATCCTGCAATGACATGTTCATGAATATTATTTTTATATGCAGCTTTGCCATTCTTTTCTACAGGTATAGTATTAGTTTAAAACATTTTTTCTTACTTCTGTTGTGATCTTCAGTTATCACCCCCATATCAGCCCCATGCTCTTCTGCATTTTCAGTTTTTCTTTTCAAGACAAGTTCCAGCTATTCCATATAAATATATTTTTTAAAATTTATTTGACTACTAAACTAAATTTTTTCTTCATACAGCTTTTCTATATGACACATATGGACACAAAATGACAGGGTTTTTTATCAGCAGATGCTGAAAATGTTTATTCATAATGAAATACAGAAATAAATATAATAGCTGATTAAAGAAATAATGTATGTGTGTGTGTATGAGTATATCCGTCTGTATATAGAAGCTTTAGCAGAAGACATAGAAAAGGGTTTGGAGCTGCTTTTGGCACTGGCTGATGCAGTCCAAGCTCCTACTCAGTCTGATGCAGGTGTTCCCTTCTGACTCATTTGGGTCAGGGCTGCAAGTACCTTTACAGCATGGATATGATGAGTTTTTTGGGGTGAAAGCCATTTCTGTGCTAAAGACCCTCATTAGGTCTTTCCATGTCCTTTCTGTACAGATACAGATCTCATCCATAAAGATAAAAAGTTATCTGGATCTTTCCTGAACTTGGTAAAAAGTAGATACAAAGCCCTCCCACAAATTAAAAAAAGTAAGAAACGCACAAACCGACTGACCAACCAAACACTACTGACCTGTGGAAAATATATTCGAGTTGTTTCTCCTTGCAAGATGTACTTTGTGTTAGGAGGTGTTAAGCAGCCAGAGCTTAGAGTATTATAACATTCAGAGTGCTGAAAAATCCAGTGATAATATGAGACATTTCATTTAAACCTACATGCTAGAGGTTGTCAGAATTGGCTCCTCTTTCTGGTTTTATCAGTCATGGCCTGTTCAAAACTGAAGAAAGCACACCTTTTTCTATTTTAGAACTGTTGGACAAATTGCACATGGTGAAAGTTGATACCATCACATTAATTTTGTTCAGGGCCAGAAAGTCTTTGCAATGATTATAGTGAGACCATGTGACACAATACAGTTTGGACAGGTTTTTATAAGTATTGAAAATTAACCTAAACTTACATTTCTGGAAAAATTATTCCAATAGCAGTTCCATGGAATTAAGACCTTTCATTTCATTTCATCAACCAGGATGATGAGGATGATGAATTTTTCTACAAGCAGCTGGCAGATGTCTCAAAATCACCATCCCTTGTTCTTGTAGGTGACTTTAACCTGCTGGATGTCTGCTGGGAACTCCACATGGCAGAGAAGAGACAGTCTAGGAGATTCCCAGAGTGTATAGAAGACAATTTCCTGCTCCACCTGGTAAATAGCCTACCAGGGATGGGGCCCTGCTAGACCTGCTGTTCACAAACAGAGAGGGGCTGGTGGGTGGTCGGAGGGCAGATCTCAGCCTGTTCAAAAGACTGGCTCAGAGGGTACCATGGGAAACAG